>PITA01015214.1:0-50886 GCA_004023965.1 Spilogale gracilis
GGCGGGGCGGGGAGGGGGCGCATGCATGCGGGAGAAGGGGCGGGGCGGGGAGGGGGCGCATGCATGCGGGAGAAGGGTAAGGGCTACCGGGTATCGTGGGGGAGGCCCTGGTGGTACCCTGCGTGGGTGGGAGGGATGGCCTCTGGGACAGAGGGAAGGAGCCCCAGAAGGAAGTGCACAGACAGGGCCTCAAAAGGATGTCGACACTCATCTTGCTTCTATCCACACCTGACGTGCTTGGTCACATACGGACCCGGGAAGAAAAGGAAACTCCCGGTGCTCCTCTTTTCTCCCGTTCCTTCCAGCCCGCACCCCGTATCTTTCCTTCCCGGCTCTACTGGGATAGCGCCGGCACGTGAGGCTGTTGACGGTGTTGGGCAGGATGACTGGACACACACGGACGCTGTAAAATGTCTGCAGGCTTAGTCCGCACCCCTTCCCTCACATCATCACCACGGGGCTGTTACGCGGGAACTCTGAAGTCTGTGCGTCTGTGAGCTCGGGCCTTCTGGGTTCCGCACGTACGCTGGCTCCCACGGGTATGTCTTTCTCGGACTCGGGGCCCTCAGCGCATCGCCCTCCAGGTCCACGCCTGGGGACAAGTGGCGGGCTTTCCTCCTTCATGACATCGGGATAACACCTCTCCCACGCCCTTACCCACGCATCCCTAAACTTCGGGGATCCCGGCACTCGGCTGTGTGAACCGCGCGGCAGTCCCCGTGGGAGCACATGCGTTCTTCCAAGTTCGTGTTTCCCTTTCCTCCAAACTAATGCCTAGGAGTGGATTGCTGGATCGTAGGGAGTTCTACGTGAGGGTTTTGAGGCCCTTCCCTACTGTTCTGCAGAGCGACTGTACCAGCCGCCATTCCCACCAACAGCGTGAAAGGGTTCCCCTCTCCTCATCCTCGCCAACACCTACTGTCTCTTGTTTTGATCTGAGTTGTCCTAACGGGCACAGGCCGACCTCATTGTGGCTTTCAGCTTTAGTTCTCTCATTAGTCTTGTTGAATATTTACATGTCTTCTTCTTTGGGAAATGTCTATTCAGATCCTTTTTAATCACATTTTTTCTGCTAGTGAGTTGTAGGAGTTCGTCATCTATTTTAGAAATTAACCTCTTACCGGAGAGATGGTTTTGCACACATCGTCTCCATTTGGTAGGCTGCCTCTTCCCTTTGTTTACAGTTTCCTTTGCTGTGTAGACACTTTCAGTTTGATGGAGTGCCACTTACTTGCTTTTGCTTTCATTTCTTATGCTTTTTGCATCATTTCCAAATCATCCTGGCCAAGACCAGTGTCGAGAAGCTTTCTTCCTATGTTTTCTTCTACAAGTTTTATCCTTTCACGTCTCACATTTATTTATTTATTTATCTGACAGAGAGAGAGAGGAAGGGAGCGTGCACCTGCAAACGGGGGAGGGGCAGAGGAGACAGAATCTCAAGCAGAGACCCCGCTGTGCATGGAGCTCAATAAGGGGCTCCATCCCAGGACCCTGCGATCATGACCCGAGCCGACATCAAGAGTCGGACGCTTAACTGACTGAGCCACCCGGGTGCCTCACATTCTTACATTTAATCCCTTAATCCATTTCAAGTTAATTTCTGTGAGTGGTGTAAGGCACCACATTAGTAGAATGAAAGATAAGAATCATATGATCATCTCCATAGAAGCAGAAACACCATTTGACAAAATTCAGCATCCCTTCATGACTAAAACTCTCAACCAAGAGGTGAGAGAAGGCACTCATCTCCACATACTAAAGCCCACACCCGGCAAGCCGACGGCTAACACCACACTCAGTGCTGATGGGCTGGAGGCTCTCCCACTAAGATCAAAAACAGGGCATGTCTACTCTCACCAGCCCCAATCAGCACAGGACCACGAGTCCCAGCCAAAGCAGCAGAAGCAAGAAAAAGAAATAAAAGCCATCTAAATCAGAAAGGAAGAAGGAAAATAGTCTGTTTGTTGATGACACAATCTTACATGAAGAAAACACTAAACTGTTAGAACTAATAAATTCAATAAAGCTTCAGGATACAAAATCAATACTCAAGAATCAGTTGTGTTTCTCTACACTAACAATGAGCCACCTGAAGAAGAAATAAGGAGAACAATCCATAGCATCAAAAACAATAAAATATTTAGTAATAAATTTAACCAAAGAAGTGACAGGTTTTTTTTTTTTGGTTAAGTGAAAATAAACTTTATTACAATGATATCGATCACAGACTATCAAAATATCTGTTACGTTTTACAGAGAAAAACCCAGCCATAGTTGTGAGTGAGAAACACGATTTTTTCACAAGTCCTCATGGGTTCGAACAGTCTGCCTGTGAGGACATGAGAAGTGACAGATCTTTTCGTGGAACTCTGTAAGACACCAATGAACGAAACTGAAGAACACACAAATAAACTGCACATGGGTCGGAAAAGTTAATATCGTTAAGATATCCACACTACCCAAAGCCACCTATAGATTCAACGCAATCTTTATCAAAATCCCAAGGGCATTTTCACACAAATGGAACAAAGCAACCTAAAGCTCTTATGGAACCACAAAAGTTCCCAAATAGCCAAAGCATCTCGAGAAAGAACAAAGCTGGAGGCATCACACTTTCTGGTTTCGAATACACAGCAAAGCTAGAGTCATCGAAACAGTCCAGTAGCGGCACAAAAACAGACCGATAGATCCCTGGAAGTCTAGAGCCCAGAAATAAACTCCTGCATTTCTGGTCAACTAACAGGTGACCGAGAAGCCAGGAACACTCAAGTGGGGAAGAGACAGTCCATCCACTAAATGGCTCTCGGGGAGTGGACCATCCACATACAAAGGGACGAGATGGGCCCCGGGCCCCCAGCAGACCACGGCGGCTCCAGAGAGAGCCCAGCGGCAGGGGCACGGGTGTGGTCACCGCAGAACTCTCTCGGGACAAGTAATTTTCCTGTCCATAATCAAGCGCTCTTTTTCCAAGTCTGGGGGGGGGGCGGGCAGGGATGCGATGCTTTATGAAGTGGAGAGTGACGTCTCAGTTTTATTTTTGTTTTGTTTGTTTTTACCATTGCTTCAAGCACTTGAATTTATCCTCTCGGCACAAAAACGGTGAGAATCATCTGAATTCAGTCCTAAGGCTGCGTTCCTGGCATGGCAGACAGGAGCCTCTCGGGAGAGTGGTCCCGCTTTATTTCAGGAGAGGAGCCTGGGGTGCAGAGAGCTGAAGGGACCCCCCATGGGTGACACGGACAGACACGGAGCCTGGACCGGACCCCAGGGCTGCGGGACTCCAGAGTCCGTGGTCCTAGTGCTGCCGCAGCCCAGAAGGAGCTCAGAGCCGTGCCGACAACGGGGGCCCTGGGACTCTGCCGTCCCTGTCTCCACTGTCAGCCTCTGACCGGAAGAAACTACTTTACAGGAAGCTAAGGCTGCGAAGCTTGCAGGGACCCCCCAGGGCTCTGCACTGGGAATGCGTACGTGTGTGTGTGTGTGTTTTCTCAAAGAGAATCCCCTCGAGTAGGAGCTTCAGACCCCACGAAACTTGATCCACCTTGGCTGAGCAGAAGCATCTCCATTTCATCTTGGAAACCCCCTCTGACAGGACTCTTTGGGATGAGGGACTGAGGTGCCTGCGCCAATATGGGCAGGACATTGGAGACAGAGGGAGCACCTCCCAGGGCACCTCGAATGACCCCTGAAGCCTGACCTCTGAGCAGCCAGTGTGCAAACACGGCCTAAAGGGCTTCCTCTTCCTAAATCCCTTCCTTCCCAACTGGGGCGGGGCTGGGATGGTTTCCCACCTTCCTTTAGGGCTTCTCATAGACTCAGACCCCACCTGCATAACCCGTGCCACGGATGGCCTCCCTCCAAGCCATGCACTCCTAGGACCAGAAGCTTCAGAAGAGTCAGCCAGGCCACAGAAAGAGGGTCAGGGGACTGGGGGGGATATAGCGGAAGACATATCTAAAGAGCCGGAGGCTGGAGATTGCCGCTGTGTTATAGACGCCAGGACTGATTGGGGGTGACTGAAGCTTAATCCAAAAATAAGGTGGAAAGACTAAGGTTTGGGGAAGATATTCAGGAACACACTAGACAAGATGTGGTGCGCATACAGAACGAGGGGTGACGTGGGACGAATGCCTAGGGTGGGCAGTGCTGCAAGCGGACCCAGTTTGGGGGTGCTGGGAGGAGGGGAGTGCAGAGTCAGTGCCGGACATGTTGACTTGTGGGGCTTCGGCAGGTCCTGGGATGAAGAGCCTGCTGGGTGAGGGGCCCCGAGCAGTGCGCGGCTGGGGACAGCAGCCGGGGGCGGGGGAGCCCCCTTCAAGGCCGCCTGAAGGGCTCACACTCACGCTCAAGGTGGGAGCAGCCCTCGGGCTCCAGCTCCTGGAGGGCTGAGGGATCCCGGCCCACAGGGGAATTTCAGCAGACCAGGTGAGCAGAAGCATGACGCTCCTTTCCTCCCACCCTCTGTCCTGTCCTGGAGGTGGAGGGTGACCAGAGGAAGGGGGCAGAGGCGAGGAGATGGCCCCTCCCAGCCCCGCCTCCTTCAGGCCAAGGTCAGGCCCGGTGTGAGGACAAGAGCACGGGCTCTCGGGTGGAGAGGGGGACAGATGTTCCAATCTGGGCCAGAGTTCTCTAACATTTACAGGTGACTTGGAAGTTTTTAGATCTTTCTGAGATGACACCAAGGACCCGAGAGGGACACACAGCCACAGCTGGGATTTTTGTCTTTCTAAGGCAGCTCCGGGAGCCGCGGAGCTCACACCGCTCCAGGAACCACGTACGCCAGGACAGATGTTCATGGTGGACAATTCTGGGAAACGACGTGTCTGCAGAAAGATGGAGGTAAAAACCCAGCATGACCCCACCACCGAGGAAGAAGTACTGTTGATGTTCTGGGGAATAACGGTCCAGTCCCTAATGTAGCTCTTGTCACTTGTAATCCTGATGTCATTCAAACTCACAGAAAAGTCTCAACAGTGGTGCGAGGCGTTCCCACACGCTCTCAGCTTCTTCTGTCCCCATGTGCACGGAGACAGGTGCTGTTATAATGTTAAATACATTCAATGTGATTGTGAATGTTAAAATAATGACTTTAGCAATATACTTCTGTCTCAGAGACAGATGTTTATTTTTTGAACGATTTGCAAGTAAGCTGGGGGCCCCCTTACCCCTGAGTATTTCTGTGTCTGCTTCCCAAGAGAACCCATGGTGCCAGTGACAACACCGGTATCAGTCAACATCCAGCCCACAGTCCACGTTCACATGGCATCGATCGTCCTGACACTGTTCTTCACAGCGGCCTGCTTTCCTGACTCAGCGGCGGGGCCAGTGGCCTTGGGTCTTTGGGAGAAGGCCATTCTGTAGGCTGTCCCACAGCGGGGGGTCAGGTGCTGTTCCTCGTGGTTTGGGGTGTGCATCTTGGGGTACAGACACCCCAGAAGGGATGTGTGTTGCCAGTACATCCTATCAGGATGCAAGGAAATGGGCTTATCCCACTCTCAGTGATGTTAACATTCATCACCGGGTGAAGGAAAACTGGGATTATTCTGGACATGCAGGCTTATAAACTGCTTTTTTCACTGAAAAACCAATTACAAATGTTTGGTAGGTTTTAAATCTTCTTCTACAGCACCCTTGTAATACGTGCATAGTTCCCCATTATATGCGCATCATATTTACTTATTACGATTCCCGTTTTTTGCTAAATTTCAACCTTTTGCCAAATTTTTGCTGACACTAACACTATAGTGAGTCACACTTTAATAATTCTTTGCATACATCAAAGATTATTTCCTGAGGATAAATCCCTAGAACTAGAATGAACAGTCAGGGTCATACATATTTTTTTAAGGCTAAAAAGTACCACTGAAAGGGACCTGTCCTGAAAAGCATTTACAGTCCCCATGACGGCACAGCAAAGTGTCCTCCTCAGCACCCGCCTCCGTACGGCCTCCCAACAGAGGGTCTTGACATTTTCCAGAACGCTTTCTTGCTCCACTTTCTCTTTCTTTAGTTAGAAAATCTGGACTTTTTTCTGTTTATTTTGGGCCATTTGTACAACTTCTTTTCTTCAGCTTCCTAATCACACCCTTTGCTAGTTTTTCTGCTGAGTGTTCATCTTTTGTCATAATACGTAGTTCTCGTCGTTACTATTGTATGAATGATCTGTAAATTTGATTTTGGATTTTTGGTTTCCTTTTCCCTTAGCATGTGTCTTTCCAAACTTCCAAGCAGCCTTTCCATTACTCTATCTGTAAATAGAGTACATTTCTACTCATATTCATGATTTTTTTTTTACACCTTTGTAAACGCAGCCGTCAGTCATCGCCGTGCTGGTGCTGAGTGTGGGCGGTTCGTCTTCTGGGTGAAAAGCAGGGCCTGGGAGCATTACAGTCTGTGGTTAAGATCCTCAGCTTCGGGGTCAGGCCGACCTGGTGTCGAGTCCTCTCTCTGCGCGGTGACTCTGCAGTCCTTCATTTTCTCATGTGTCAACGAGGAGGTAATAGCAGGGCTCGGGGGAAGGTGGGAGGTGGTGCGGGAAGCGGCGGCTCCCTGGGGCTCAGCGAATGTGGGGCTCTGTGGCTGCTGGGCCGCTGTAAACCCAGGCCCGAGGGCCGCACCCCGAGGCTCGCATTGTCCAGGTAGGAAGACGGCGGGCTGCTTCTGCGACAAGGAGCAGGGATGAGGGAGGGCGAGCACGGAGCCTTGTTAGGCATCTGACCCTAGCCTCCCAGAGCCTGCCAGGCTTGCAGCCAGAGCTGCTGCGTGGAAGAGTGGCTGGCCCTCAGGGCTCACTTTCTCCGCTGACGACCACCAGCTACTCATGGTCTGCGGGCCTACACCCCCGGCCCCTGGCTGGGCATTCTGAGCGGAGTCAGTGAGTCCTCGTGCGCCCCCGAGGGAACGACGGACTCGGAGAACACCAAGCCCCGCACCCGGCACCTGGTATAGCTGTACAGCCAACGCAACCCTTCCTCCTCCCTCCGCCCCCCTCCTCCCTGCACGCGTCAGCGACATGCCACATGGAGCGGGGGAAGCGCGAGCTGGCAGCCGGGTGCCTGCTTTGGTCCTGCTCATTCCCCAGGGACCCCTGGAACTCCTCCTGCCTCCTCTACAAAATGATGGTTTGGGGGACAACTTGCCCTCAAAGGGCCATTTCCCAATTTGAACATTCCGGAATTCTATCATATGGGATTTCGCATACCTGCCTACCCCTGAAAGCTCACACTCGGAATATCTGCACACCTACAGGAACCAGGAGTCAGGAGGTATCTGGGGAAGAAATGCGCCAGGGTGTTCGGAAGGGCCTCCGGCACTCTACCTCTTGGCATCTGACCTGCTCCCAGGCTAAGCTCCCCACTGGCTAAGTGCCCCGGCCGAAGCTCTGATCTGTCCATGCCCCTTGGAAGCCTGGCTTCTCGCTCAGCTCTACGAGGGGATTCCCCAGCAGACGCCAGCAGCGCAGCTCTCAGGAGAGGGGCTGAATTCTCCCAGCCTCACCCAGCAAGTGCAAAGGAAACACGAGACCTTCACGGACAGCGGCACACTCTCCACCATTGCCAAGACAATAGGGAATGCGTCAAAACTTGGGCGACGGCCCAGGAGCGGCGGGCACTCAGAGTGGGAGCAACTGTGTCCTGTGGTCCAGCAGAGGGAAAACCCCGAACTTTCTAATTACCTAGCCACAGTCCTGTATTCTGATGTAAAAGAGAGGAAATAGCTAAGCTCTCTCCTTGTCAGAGACACGCGAAGAGTCAGGAGCAAAGCCCTGGGCCCAGACCACGGCGGGCCCCGCAGGGTACCTCAGATGAGCCTCCAGGAGCCCCCGCCGCCCCGCTCGGCCTCGGCCCCCTTCGCACGGGTGTCGGCACAATGTCCCCCTCAAGACGCACCCACCGCCCCTCGGGTGTCTGTTCCCACACAGATCTATTGCGGGAGGGAGGACCTGGGCTCAGGGAGATGAAGTCACCGACCCTAGCTACGGAATCGAAGCTCAGCCGCACTGGGGCATCTCTCACCTGGTCTCCCATTGCACGGCCACTCTGGGCCTCCAGCAGCTCTGACCCCTTCTTGACGTCCTCCGCGTGTCCCCTGTGGCCGTGAGGTCACTGACGAGCTCGTCCACTCTTGGGCTGCAACAGCGGAAATCAAGCTTCAGCCCCTAGATCTTTAAGGAACCGCTAAGGTCCCATCTCAAGAATTTGTCAGAAGCCTCAACACGGGCAGCATGGCCTGAAAGGACGCTTCCTTCTAAGAAGGGCATCTCTGCCTGGGAAATGCTTGGCTGTGTCTGTTTCCCTTCGTGTTGCTCTGAGCTGCAGGTGTTCCCCGCTGAGCGGTGGGACTTGCCCAGCTGCCCGGAAGGACAAAACTCCATGCTGTTTCCTGTCCACACTGCTCGCCCCCTGACAACACTCACCCCCCCTGACAGCACAGGGCCTGCTCCCAGCCTCCGGGGTTTACTAGTCACTCCGTTTATTTTCAGGACACGTGGACAGGAGAGAGGAACAGAGAGTGCGCGGCACGGGCAAGAGCCAAGGAGAAGGAATCTGGGAGAGAGATGAGGGGGCCTCTCCTGCTGCGCTGGGCTCGCCTCTCAATACCACCGGCACTTGAGATAAGCATTTTTCATTTAACTTTTGTCCTATCTCAACACTGACCAATTCTAAATAAATAAAAATAACAAGTTTATCAGAAAGTATAAAGAGAACAAAAGTATTACCAGATGTGGCTGGGATATCTCCCCCTCCCACAGCCTAACCACACAGTCCCCATCCCTGGCCCTGATTCCATTCCTCTGCCAGGCCACCCCCGGGCTGCTCTCTTGTGGTTCCTTAGCGCCTCTCCTGACAAAATCACCATCTGATCTTGAAGACGGGAAACCGATCACCTGAACTGATGTGGAAAAGGGCAGAGAGTCTGCATACAGAGAAAAATAGGAGACCTGAAAGGGGGAAGAGGGGGGAGGAGGGGGAGGAGGGGGAGGAGGGGTGAGGGAGCCCAAGGCCAACTGGAGCTGGATTCAGAGACAGGGGAACTGAGGTACCCCAGGGGAGGCTGGCGATGGGCGGCCGGGAAGAGCAGAGCTCAGGGGAAAGGGGTTAGGGGTGTCCAGTGCTCCTCTGACCACTTGTGCGGCGAAAGATGTGGACGAAAGATGTGGACAGATTTCTAAACGTGACCCCGTCCCCCGATATCCTTGTTTCTCATTCAAGACCCTCATCACACGGCGCCTCCGGGACGACTACAGCGCCGTCCTGGGAGCCTCCACGTCTGAGCTCCCAGACCACCACCTCTCAGGAGTGACCCCGGGTTGGTGGGCTGGGGCTGGGGGAGGTTCTGTGAGTCCGGCGGGCTGCTGGAACCGAACGGCACAGACGGGGCGGCCTGGGTGGCAGCGTGCCCATTGGCACCCCGGCAGCTGGGAGGGCTAGCATCTAGGGGTGCGGGGAGGCCTGCTCCCGGGTCTCCCGGCTGCGGCCCCCACGGGGACCCTCCCCCATGAGCTCTCGGGTCTCTGTTAGAAGGGCACTAAGCCCATTCCTGGGGGCGCCACCCCGGGGCTATCCCACCAGGAACTCGGTTTCTAGCTGGGAGTCCGCGGTGCACAGCGGGGCTACCGTCGAGTCCCCTGGGTGTGCGCGGAGCGGGAGTAACAGCGACCGCAGTCCTAACAGCGGGCCTGGCCTAGCGACGCCACGTGCCCACCTTGCTCGGCGCTCCCCGAGGCCGCGCCCGCTGAGGCCCGTGGGCCCCGGGACGTGAAGGGCCCCAGGCCCCTCCAGCCTGCAAGTGGCCACACCAGGACCAGACGCTGAACTCTCACCCCGGGGGGCACTTCCTCCCCACTGGGACTCGGGAACACTACCGCCCGGCACCCAGGCCCCGGGCGCCAGCAGAAGATGCCCAGCTTCCCAGGCACGCAGGCCGCGGGGGCCCCCCTGAGTCCACGTCACCGCTGATTGGTGGAGTTGGCATTTTGGTTTCCCATTGGCTGGTTTGTCGCTGCACCTGCCTCTTCCGGCCCTTCCCCGAGAGGCTGGCCCGAGTTCGAGAGTTTTGATTGGACAGGCCGGAGGGGCGGGGCTGTGTTGCCAGACACGCCCACCGTGGAGGCGCGGCAGCCGGGAGCCCCGCCCTGTGGCCGCCGCTGGCTGGGAGGTTTCTCCTGGACTTTCCCAGGTAGTGCTCTCCAAGTCCTGTGTCCCGGGAGACCCCTCAGCCCCTTGGTCACCCAAGTGGGGGAGTCTGAACCTGAGCCGTCCCTGCCCTGACCTGGGGCCACCTGCTGAGAGACTAAGGAACAGCCTAGACAGCTCTGCAGCCGTCGGCTCAGAGCACGCGGCTTGGGCCCTCCCAGGCTGGCCGGCAGGTGCTTGCTTGCACCCATCTGTTGGAATGTGGGGACCCTGAGGCCAGAAGCTGCTCCGGAGCCCCTGCAGCGCCTCCAGGCCAGGGCTAGAATGAGCCTCCTAGGCCCAGGCGCCCACCTCAGCACAACACGTGCCTGTCCTTAATTTCATCACGTACATCCTATTTGTGAGGCAGTGGGTTCTCGGAGTGGGTTCCCTGGGGACTTGTTGAGCATGCAAATCCCCTGGCCCCATCCCAGCCTCACTGCATCAGGAACCCTGGGGTTAGTTAGGGTTAGGGTTAGATTCTGCATTTTACCAAGTCCTCCAGATGATTCTGGGGTGGGGTCCAGTTTAAGAATCTCCAACAGTGAACCTTTCTTCACCGGTCTGGCATGGGGCCCGCACTTGTGGGAATGAGCTATCCTCCCAAAGCTCTGAGCATCCAGACAGCGTGGCCCAGCTGGAGGGAGTGGAGGAGGGGAGCTCATTCTGCAAAGGACAAGTCTCTGTAATGATCACCCTTCCAGGTAGAATGGAGAGCGCCCTGGCAAAGGTGTGGGGGAGGTGGCAAAACCAGATGGAGAGGAGCAAGGAGAAAGCAGGGAGAGGGGGAAAGAGCTCAGGTCCCAGCCTGGCCCGATGGGCTCCTGCCCTGTTCACTCCGTGCTTCTAGAGCTCCCCAGGCCCCTGTCTTTAGGGACAGTGTCACCCACACAAAATGACCACTGGGAAAAAAGTTTGCCCAAATGGATCAATTCCTATGATCCATAGGAATTGTTAATTCCTAATGAGCCATTTTCGATGAGATCCTCAGTCTGACTGCTGCCCCATCACTTATTGGCACCCATGTGGGCATTCTACTCCAGTCAGCAGCTGCATCCCGCTGATTTTATGGCCTTGATGACCTGGGTGCCCTGCCCCACTACCCCATTAAGACAGAGGCCTTAGGGCAGTGGTCAGCCTGGCGGTTTGGTCCTTCAGCGAACAGTTGACAATATCCAGAGAAACATTTTTTTCTGGCACAACTGGGGAGTCTACTGGCATTTAGTGGGTAGAGACCAGGATGATGGTAAATACCCTACTGTGCAAAGGATGAGGGGCCCACCTCCCAACAATAGTTATCTGCACACTAGGCATGGCGCACACACACACACACACACAGGACAGCACTCCTCATCTGCAATCCAAACTCTACCAAGGATCCGAGCCATACACACCCTGGAGCCCACCTGCCATTCTGCTTTTGTCCCTATCTCCCTCGAGTCTCTGAGCTGCAGTCCCTGTCCCAGTAACTCTCAAAGCAGACTGTGCCCCAGAACATCCTGGAGGACTTGTTCAAACACGGATTCCTGGGCTCCGGCCCCGGGGCTTGATTCCGTAGGTCGGGACCTGGGCTGCAGAATTTGCATTTTGTCGGGGCGATGCAGCTGCTGTTCATCTAGGGACCAAGAGCCACTGTCCTACACCAGTGTCTCTTCACCTCTGATCCTGTCCCCACGCTGCTACTTCTGCGCCCATACACCCCTTAGGGTCCAGCTGGAAGGCCACCTCGTCCACCAAGCCCTCCCTGATGCCCAAATGGAAAGAATGTTTCCACCACGGCTGCTCTCAGCTGCGGGTCTCTGTGGCCACTTAGTTTCTTTTTCCATTGACAGCTATTTTAAATACATGGCTTGCCCCTCAGACATGCTCCAAAGTTAGTCCTTGGAGGAGTGTAATCAGAGATTATTTACAAAGATGTGGGCAGGATTAAGGGAAACTAACAAGGGTGGTGAAGACCCCCGGGGCTACAACTGTTGGAAGCCTGACTACCCCGAGGGACAAGGTGAAGTCATTACTGGAATCAGGAGGAATCAAGAGAGGGTCACTTGATGGGAACAACGGCCTTGGGAAGAGAAGCACACGGCTTCTATGCCTGCACTGAAATCCCAGAGGGTAAAGCCCAGGTCAGAATCGCCTCCTGGATCCATGAGAAGCCCAGGCCTTGCATAACATAGTAAGTTATTAATAAATATTTGGCGAATGACTCTTTCATTATTAGCTGGTGAGCATGTCTGGTGATTAATTTTCAGACTTTTGTGGAATTTAGCCACTCAACGAAGTTCTGGAGAATATTCGAAGAATGTTCCTAGCGTTGCAGGAAAACTGGGCAGCGGAGGCCGCCGGGATACGGCTGGGAAAACCAGCTCTTCGAACTTCCCAGCTCTGTCCACCACTTTCTCACTTATCTATCACTTTGCCTTCAAGACAGAGAACAGGAAGGAGGGCTGTAGCAGACGTGTGTGGAGGGCTGAGCCTTTCCTCAGGTTGGTCAGCAATCAACGAAAACACAGAGGAACAGAATTAACAGCAGAGATACTAGTCTTTTATGAGTGAGATATAACCAAGTCAAATGTAAAGGGAGAAAATTGACTGCAAAACTATTTATTCATTTATGTAAACGTTTGATTATTTATTTAGAGAAAGAGCGTGTGAAAGCACGGGGGCGGGGGAGGCAGAGGGAGAGAATCTCAAGCAGACTCAGTGCGGAGCGCGTGGCGTCGGACCCGGGGCTCCATCTCATGACCCAGAGATCCTGACCTGAGCCGGAAGCCAGACTCGGGCACTTAAGCGACGGGGCCAGCGAGGTGCCACAAAGCATACTTACACTAGAAGTGATGATGGGCTCAAATCTATGCACTTCTTGCCAATATGACCAAAAAACAACTAGAGCTTGAGAGAGAGAGAGAGAAGTGGGCTTTATTCTAACACTACGAGCTACCGTTTACTGAGCACTTACTATGTGGTAGGAGCCGTGCTAAGCGCTTTCTCTATTTTGTCTTATTTAAGTCCTACCACTAACATGTGACCCACATACTCATATGGTCTCCATTTTCACAGATGTTAAAACTCCAGTACTAGGAGGCCACCTTAGTGTCCCCAGTTCTCATAGCTGGTAAAAGGCAGAGTCAGAACTTAAATCCCGGTCTGCCTAATTAAATCTAATTCCCACTAGCAAACAGTAAAAAATCAAAACACTTGGATCAGGGAGCAGGTAGAATCCCACCGAAGCCTTGGGCTGGTGGGGATACAGGACCCAGACAGATAAGCACAGCCCACAGCCAGGACTGTTTGGTCCCCAGCTCACGGACCCGGCCTGGGGGGGCGGGGCTAGAGGCCACAGATGGCGATTGGAGCAGGTGGAGGGTGGAGGCAGGTGGAGCTGCGTCCCGCTAGCCTAACTCAGGTCCCTTCCTGAGCTGGGGGAGAGCGTCCTGTGCGCCCCTGCTGGCAGCTCTGGGAACTGCAAGAGGCTCCTTCCAGCTTGCTCTCCGCCCTCCTTGCCTGACGCCACGTCTGTGTTCTAGAGGTCGCGGCGTGCTGTGGCCCTGCGCTGGGACCCCAGCTCCGCCGCTCCCCGCACGTCCTAACTCAGGCCGGCCCCTGGAACGCCCCTCTCCCGGCCCCGCGAGGACGAGCACCAGCCCCGCAGCCCTACGGCGGAGCGCACAGCGAGGGTCCAGGAAGCGCCTGGCACCTAACAGGGCTTGCCGAGTGTTTGGTTTGCACCCTTCCCTGACACCCTTCCCTGTACCCTTCCAACAACCAGCGGGGGGAACACCTCTGTCCGGTCTTCGTTTCATAGGATAAGGCCCGGCTTGTCTGGGGTGTTAACCTGCCACACTCCTCTTAGGGGGCCACAGGGCTGGAGCTGGCGGCGCTGCCCTCGGGCAGGAGCCAAGCCGGGGGCAGGGCAATATGGTAGGGCTCCACCAGAGGGGAGCAGAGAGCCGGGATCCAGGGGCGGCGCTGGGCCGGCCTCCAGAGCAGGAGGACCCCACGGGCACACGGGGGCCCAGGGAGGCCCCTTCCAGACTCTGTCTCTGCAAGCTGACGGTTTCTAGGAGTTAGGAGCTGGCGGCACCAAACCAAAGACTTGAGAGGCAGAGATCTCGGTGAGGATGAGCCTCGGATGGCTCTTGGGTTGCAGAAGAAATAGTTCTATAGGGTCCAGAAGGAAGGCTCTCAGAAGGGAGCATAAGAACAACTATTCATCAGACGTGCTGGTAGAGTAAGGGTATTATCTGCGGCACCTCAAGGCAACAAGCTCCCATCTGTGGTAATATCTAGTGCCAAACCCAGCAGACGCAGTCACGGGGAGAGTCCTGGGGTGTGGGGAAAATACCCCTAGATACCGCATGGGGTTTAGGGCCTGGGCAGGGACGAGGGAACTCTTCCAGGCTGGAAGAGGAAACAGAACTCCTGCTATTTCCTTTCCATGGGCCAGGGAAGGAAGACAGACAGGGGAGGAGAAGCGGGGGGTTAGCCCACTGTGTCCCGGCTTCCCCAGGATGTGACAGGGGCCTCTGGGAAATGGGCTGAGGCCAGTGCCCTGCCTCCGGGTCACGACTCTGGGAAGAGTCGTCCTCACAGGGAGCCCTCCACGTCGACATCGAATAGCCACACCGAGTGGACACGAAGGCTCCGTGGGGGAAGGGAGAACCGAGGCCGGAAGTAGGGGTGCCTGGCTCCCCCCTGGCCAGCAGGTGACCAGATAGCGAGTGCATGAGAGCCTCTGGTTGAGACGCAGGGGTGCCTGGCTCCCCCCTGGCCAGCAGGTGACCAGATAGCGAGTGCATGAGAGCCTCGGGTTGAGACGCAGGGGTGCCTGGCTCCCCCCTGGCCAGCAGGTGACCAGATAGCGAGTGCATGAGAGCCTCAGGTTGAGACGCAGGGACTTGGCCTGGTAAGGGGTGAAGAGAACCCTCAAAAGGCCACATCTTAGGAGGGGTTAGGTGGAGGGTATGTCTGACTCTCCGAAGCCATGCAGAACCGAGGAGAGCTGGGGTTGGGGACAAGGCAGCCACCAGCACAGAAAACCAGCTTCAAGTTAATCGGCACACCTGGGAGACAGCCACTGAAGCAGCCCACAGACCAAGCATCCTCACCTGTGGCCCCGCCTTCCTCTCCTGTTCCTGCTCCCATCCTCCCTCCGAGCAGCCGCACTGGCCTCCCCAGTGCTGCCGTGTTGGCTTGAGCCGAGCCACAGGGCCTTTGCACATCCCCTCTCTCCCCTCAAATCTGGCTCCGAAGGTCTTCCTGCCGCAGTCACTTGCCCCTCTTCCCTACTCTCTTTTCTAGCATTTATCATCTTCTTTGCTTGTCACCTGACACTTATGTTAGGGGCTCCTTGCCGAACACCTGCCTCCCCCACAGATATAAACCAACTACAGATAACACGACAATTTAGAGTCAGATACTTGTTTGCATCTCTAGAAAATAAGGACCCTGCTCCATGGAACCAAAATACTGTTATCACACCTCGCAAGATGAACCCTAATTTCCTTATCACCTTATAGTCAGGCTGCGTTCAGATTTCTCTAAGAGTCTGCAAAATGTCTCCTGTGCTCGGTCCCCTGGGCCCAGGATCCAATCAAAGTGCTCACACAGAACAGCGTGTTTTGAAAACCATCTCAAATGTCATAATTCAGACCATATGTTTACCAACGTGGAGCACGGAGAGCACCAGGCGCCTCCCATTCACTTCTCTGCAACCCCAGGCCCTCTTCAGAGCCGCCTTTCCCTGGACGGGTGTGCGCGGCCAGGAAGGAGGAGCTCTGGCCACCGAGCCCCACCGCATGTGCCAGAGCCGAAGGCAGCCGCATGCAGAGGCCCCAGCTCGCGCCCCAGAGAGCAGATCCACGAGCCACGGGGGAAGTACGTTCCTTCTCTCAAGGGTGCCAAGCTTGCTGGGGAAATCCTGCCCCCATTCAGGGTGGCACTGCCCCCAGGCTGGTCCCGGGGGCGGCTCTGCGGAGACCCTTGAGAAGCCATGCAGTCGGACAGCAAAGTCCTTCCTGCATTCTGGGTCACCGTGTGCACAGCACGTGTCCCCACATCGCTTGGGGAAGGGCTGGGTGGACACATGAGCTTGCCGTGCCTGTGACCATTTTCTGTCTGTGCATCTTGCCCGGAATGTTGTGGTTTTCACACTGTCTTGGAACAAAGAGGAGCTTGGCTCTCAGGCCGGCATGGGGCGCGCCCCAGAGCAGGTACAGCGAGACCGGGGTGGGGGGGGGGTCTCTTGGAAACACTGTTTCTTATGAAGGGCTCCAAATGCATCTTCTCGCCTTCCCTGGGACCCCGCCAGGAGGACAGCATGCAGACGCCCCCCGGGGGCAGCGAAGGCTCAGGGATCAGCCTCCGCATCTGCGGCTCCTTTCTGCCTCCGGATCTCACTCAGTTAGGGGGCAGCCTAGCATGGTGTTCGGAAGCAGGCAGCCGGGGGCCTGGGTTCGAATCCTGGCTCTTCCCGCTGTGGGCGGGGGAGGGGAGGGGCCCGAGGCAGGTGGCCTCATCCCCTCGTGTCAAGGTCCCCTCCTCTGGAAGACGTGTACCTGCTGCAGACAATCGTCATGAGGCTGCAGGATGCGCGGCACAGAGTAAATGATTAATAACGGTTCTGGAGGACTCGCCGTAGAGGGCTTCGCACAGTACCCAGCACCTCGGGCTCGGCATGGCGGCCGCCAGGACTGGAGTGAGCCCCCTGACTTGCCGGGAGCGGGGGCAGCCGTGGCCGGAAGGACAGCTCCGATCCCCCGCAGCCCGTTCACCTCCTCAGCCCCGAGGGCCAGCTGTCTCAGCCCCAAATCCGAGGCAGCTGAGTTGAAAAGCCAGTGTTTGCGGCAGGAATGATGGTCGACTCCAGTTTTCTAAGTCCAGCCGTGGGGATGGAGACAAACGGAGGGAAACTAAGCGACATGACGGGCGGTGCGAGCCTGCCCTTGGTTCCAAGTGGGGGCGTACCTTCTAGCGGACAAGCACACAGCGTAAGGACCGGCAGGTGTGGCCGGGCATTTGCCTGTCTGGGGACACACGGTGGTCCTCGAGTCATGACCCACAGGGAGAGGAGGCCCCGGGCAGGGGGCGCATCGCTGAGGCCCCCCCTGGGCCACTCTGGATCCAAGCATCCATGCCACCTGCCATCACCTCCATGTCCCGGAGCCCAGGAGAGTAGATCCCAATGGCCAGCCGCGAGCAGCCGGCTCCGGAGCCCACAGGGCCTTCCTTGACACAAGAGCACAGCGAGGAACCGTCTCAGGTCCCTCTGATTCATAGTTTAACTGTGTCCCAGCACCTGTGAGATGGCTGAGCAAGGTCTTCTGCCGGTCTGCTCGCTTTCCTCCTCCATCAGAAGGCGCTATGCGGGCGTCCCGGTGGGGCTTAACGGGGGTCGTCCCAGAATGAGCTCGGGTGGAGTCTGGCACACGGAAGGAGCTGTGGGCGCCGGGGTGGCTCAGCTGGTTAAGCCACTGCCTTCAGCTCAGGTCATGATCCTGGAGACCCGGGATCCAGCCCCACATCGGGCTCCCAGCTCCGTGGGGAATCTGCTTCTCTCTGTCTCAAATAAAGCAAAATCTTAAAAAAAAATTAGTATCTATTTTCATACCTCCTGGTGTGGTCATAAAAGTGCGGAATCATCTTGGGAAGAGCCAGTGCACCGCGGAGGAGGCGGCGCATCCCAGGAGGGGTCCCCGCCGCGCTGTCATCGGTGGGCTCCTTTCTTGGCGCCTGTGAAGAACCAAGAGCTGTGCGGGGGCATCTGTGCTCTGAGACCGGTGTTTCTGGCACATAAATAATGGAAAAACCCGGAGGGAAGGTGACCAAGGGCTGCCACATGCAGTGAGAGAATCAGTCATCAGCGCGTGTGGTGCGGGCGTCTGAGAGCCTGTGAGGTCTGGAAACCGTGCCATCTCTACCCAAGGGGAGCTCCGGGGGTCAGACTGCTGTGCAGCGACGGGAGGACTCGGGTCCCTCTGCTTCTAGGAGACGCCTGGCTCTCGGAAAGGGGGCCCCGACTTTTCCTTGAAGTTCCCTGGGGGGGGGGGGCGTGGTATGGAGACGAGAAGCCGCCCTCCTAGAGCCCAGTGTGCTGAGCCCCGGCGCTTTCTGGGCGCAGGCGGAGAGGTGTCTGCTTCCTCCCAGGCCACCCTCCGCGCCAGGAGGGAGGGGACCGCACTGTCCTTGCCCCCGGGGCCTTAGAGATGCAGCAAGGCAGCTCATTGGGGGTTTACTGAAACCTGCAGAGGGGTCACGGGAGGCTGGTCCACGAGACGCATCTAAGAGCTGCCCCCGGGGGGACTCAGAGCTGCTCCTTCCCTCGCCGCGCTCTGGGGCACTGCAGGAAAGATGAAGGGGGCCACCCCCAGCTTCAGACTCACGAGGGCTGGGGGGGGCGCGCTGAGAATTCGCATTTCTGACTCGTTCCCAGGCCAGGCTGCCGCAGCCTGCTCTTTGAGAACCATGTATCCAGGCCTTCACTACTGAATTAAAGCGTCTGCCCAGCCCCTCCTTCTAGAACAGGAATCCTTGGAGCTGGGACACATGCACCTACGGCACCTCAGTCGCCCCCCTTGCCGGCAGATGCCAGGAGCTCGGGGACGAGTCAGCATGTGTGCGAATCTGGGAAGTCAGCAAAGGGGCTGGGGTGTGGGGGATGGAGGGACGCGGGGCAGGTCGCCTGAGCGGGATCCACAGCTGTGGGCTCTCGGATGTGCTCTGCTGACCCCTCGGAGCTGCGTGGAGCCTGCCAGGAGCTGCCGCACGCTCCCGGGGTCAGTCGGAGGTTTCTCTTCCTCTGTCCTCGTCCCACCGCCCCTCCTGCTGCCACCAGGAAGGCCACTCAGATTGTTTTCACTGTGGAGCTTGCACACTGGGTTTCTTCCGGAGAGAGCGCACTGGCTAAAAGCAGGTCAGAGGGCCCCAGGGCTGGGGGGACTCCAGGTGTGAGCGTTTTAGGGTGGGCAGACTGTGCCCTTAGATTTCCCTATAGAGGAGAGCCCCACCCAGGAAGCAGGACAGGGCTGCGGCTGTGCAGTCAGGCCTCCAGGGACCAGGCCTCAGGACCGGGCATGCCCATGGCCAGGTCGCGGGGAGGCAGAACCGAAATATGGTTAGAGTCCCAGGAGGCCCGAGAACCCCCCTCCCCCGCCTCCGGACTGGAGCACAGAGCTCTGGTGACCTCACAGCCCCTCCACCTCCCACGAACTCTCAAGGGCTCTGGCCTACCCCCCCATTCCTCTCCAGCGGTTGGTCTAAACTCCAGAGTCCCTGTCCAAGTTCCCGAGGGACCCATCACCATCGTGTCTACATCCCTGACCTGCTGGTGCAGACACCGGGTTCAGAACAGGTCCACTCCTGGGACCCTCCCCTCAACAGACGCTGTGTGGTGGGGGGGCAGGGGCACAGGGCTTGCTGTCTGGGGTGACCCGGCATCGGACTGGCCCTGCCTGACGTCACGGCCGATCCAGTGCTCTCGACTCAGGCGGTGAGGCTGTCCGAACGGCGCCAACCCCATCCCTAGGACCCCCGCCTTGCTGGGGACACTGAGCCACTTGGGACCCCGAGCGACGGGGCGAGGACGACAGAAGAAGCTGTTTCAGCTCCTGGAGTGACCTTTTTCTGATCATCAAAGGAATATCTGTTGGAGTTGCAGCGGAAAAACTTGATAGGAAATCCTAACGCAGGAAGAAAAGGCACTGTGTAATGAGGGTCAGGGTCGGGAGACGAGCAGGCCTGAGGCTGGGCCTCCGGGTGTTTCCTCAGTGTGAACAGTGTACACGGACCTTATCAGGATGTGATAAGAGTGGATTCGGGCGAAATGGAGAACCTTGGGATTTCACGCCCCTCAAGGTCTTCAGACCTCCGGGGGTGGCTGCTGGTGACCCCGATGGTCTCGGGGGCTGCCGCTGACGTAAGCGGGTCTTCCTGACGGACGCTGGGATTCCTCCCTCTGGGGCTGATAACACAGCCTCGTGCAGGTGTTTCTGAGGGAGAAGTTTCTGGGAGATGCCCGGGCTCCACGTATGCCCACCGTACCTCCTGGCACGGATTCCCAAACCAGGCAGGGCCACATCTCAGGGTGGCTCGTCTGGCTCCGTCCGCAGTGGCCGGGGCGCGGGGGCATTTCCCTGCTGCTGCTCCTGGCGTGGCCCGCTCCCCGTGGCCTCCACCGCGTGATGGCGGTGGCGATGGGGGGGCTCCTTAGAAGCTCGGGGTATGAGAAGCAAGCAGACCCAGCTATTTGTAGGGCATTCTGGGGAACTTTCTGGTGGCAAAACACACTGTAAAAATGAGGCTGAGCAACAGGAGGAGATAACAATTTTGAATCCCCTGGTGACGGCCATTGGAGCCCATCCCAAAGGCAGGCCTCGGGGACTCCGGCCTGGTCCTGCGGCCAGCGGGGGCCGAAGAGCTGATGCACTCAAGGCTCCATAAGACCCCAACACATAAAGGCCACTACTTTGGGACCTTTCCAACAGGACAGCACAAAGAGGGAAAGATAGAAAAGAAATAAAACCCAGCTCCACGGCTCTGGCTGTGGCCCAGGGAACGGTGGTGGCGGCGGCGGGCCAGAGCCTGGGGCCCCAGAGAACACGGGTCGACCCTGGGCCTGAGCGAGAGCCCCAGGAGCCAGCATTGGTGAGCAGGGCTCCCCGTGGGCAGGGCACAGAAGGGCTCCGGGAGGAAGGCCCGCGCGCTGACCTCGGGAACGGCCGCCTTTCGTGGGCGAAGGGAACCAGCTCTCAGAGAGAAAACGCTGGGGATAAGTCTCAGACTTCGAGTGCTTCTGCCGGCTTCAGAGAACTATTTGAGCAGGAAGCACATTTTCTGTATTCAACTCCATTCCAAGTGCTAAATGCTATTTTGAGTGGGGAAGGGGGGGTGGCAATTTTAAAAGCACCCCAAAGCCACTGCAAACAGCCACATGAATTCACCCCCAGCTGACATGCTCAGAAGTGAAGTTGTTTTCATAAAAGAAAATGACTTTGGAAAAGGTAGCATATAAAATGGACAGTATGTATTGTCAGTGATCTCCTGCGATGGGCAGAACAGAAAAAGTCCCCAGCTCTGAATTTTCTAGATATACTTAAAAGAAAAAAACAGAAGGGGAGTAAACATTCATAACTGGACCTCTCATAAGGTCACTTTTTTTGGTCTCTAGAATTAGGGCAAATAAAAAAGGAAACCTCTAAATCTGACGTTCAAACAACTCTGTTCAGAGTGACCCAGGCCTCCCCTGTTACGAGCACAGTTTTAAGCCCCCAGCTGCCCTGGCTGGTTCCTCCCCTCCTTTCGCTCCTGCTGGGTCTGAAAGGCCCAGAGCTCCCTCCTCCGCCCAGCGCATTCGGTCCGGGGGAATGTGGACCCACTCTCTCAAATCAAGCAAACTTTTGGTTGGTTCTATCCTATGACCCTTCATGTCCCAATCCTAAAATAACAGCACACACATGTGCAAAGACTCAAGATTTTTTTTTTAGATGATCATTAGGATTTTATTACATCAGAAACTCAGCCTATAAATTTTCTACAATTGCTGAAAAAAAAGGCATGTTTTTTCTTTGTAGCTCTATTTTTAATTTTTTATTATTTTTTTTTAAGACTTAAGAACTTCTTGACGATAAGGTGGGAGACCGTCTCAGCCAGACCTAGGGATCAGCAGAGACATGGAAAGCCACCAGGCCAATGAAGTAATCCCTGAACCAGGAGCTGGTACCCTGAGGGGCAGAGGTGAGCCAGGGGAGGGATCCGTGGGGTGGGATATGACCCCCTCCGCCTTCTGGAGTTTCCTTAGGACTGCCAGGCCCAGAGGAAGGGGTGTGTGGGTTGGAAGAAACTCCATCCCCTGCTCACAATGAATCCTCCTTCCAGCCCCAGCCTGGGGGCGCCCAAGTAGGGAAAGGCCTGGACGCTTCCCTTCCGCCCTCTCCTGCCAGCTCCCCCGTAGGAGCGCCTTTCTGGGGTCTGCCGCAGAGACCCGCAGGGGGGCCCCTGCCCAGCTCAGTCTGGGTCACCAGGAGATGCGGTCAGTGCTGCTGGCTCAGCGCCCCGCGGCTCTGGTTCCCATACTTTGGTGGGCCTTCATCATCTTGCTTTTAGGATCTGATCTAAATTCTTGGCTTTTATTATTAATCTTATCAATTGTTGTCTAGCTCAGAACGTTTAAAACACTCTGCCTTAAAAAGAAAGGTTAATTTGACTGCTTCACCATGGAACCCCTTCTAATTCCCAGATTTAACGATCTCCTCCCCCGAGGACTCTGGCTCTGGGAAGAGCTGCCTGGGGCCCTGAGCCTTATCTGGTTGGTTAAGACAGGAGAGGAGGGCTTTTCCCTAACTAGGTCCCGGGCTCAGTCCAAGTGCACAAGGTCACCTAATTTCTGAAATCAGTTCTCTTGCTAAACTTACCAGCCACAAACTGAGTCACGAATGTATACAGAATATATATATTCTGAGACACAGAGTATAAATGTCATCAACTTAAAGGTGGCCCGAGCCCTGCCCTCTGCCCGTGAGGCCCCAGCTTCTACTGACCATCTCAGCGCGCACCAGGGGACCATCCCTGGATCCTGTGTGTGGCGCCCCGGGGACACGGCTGACCACGGGGCGCGCCTGAGACACAGGACCATGGCTGTGCACCCGGCTGCTCCCAGGCCCTGCAGGATTTCCTTACTCCTACTCCTTCCAAATGCATGACAATCAAGTAATTCCGTGTGTTTGTGTGTGTGTGTGTGTGTGTGTGTGTGTTTCTAGTGTCCCAAGGATCACAATGGGATCTGGGTACGTTGCCTCAGCTCTCTGCAAACTCTGACCCAAGAAGCATGTCCCTTCTCGCCTTCCCTTCCTTGCCGCCGCTGGGCTCCGGGCTGGCAGGGAAAAGGCTGATGTCTCCCGAGGACAAGGACGGCTGCCTCTGCACGCCGGGAGTGAAGGTCCTGGTCTGGGGGCTCCCTCATGGCCCCCGAGGCCCGTCTATAAACGAGGGCAGGAAACGAGTACGTGCACGAGACAAGAGGAACGGGCACACGCCCACCCAGGCCAGGTGTGGCCGCGGTGCCAAGACAGGGACACCCCTGGGCGGGGCTGTAGTGACGGGGGTCTCACCACCAGTGGCGAGGTGCAGCAGATCACTCACCTGGCGGCTCAGCTTGTCCCTTGGCCGGCGTCTCCTCAGTGACCGCTCAAGACCGTGTCCCCCAAACACGGAGAAAGGAGGCGACCTGTCGGCACGGCCCTCCTCCGCCCCCACACCCCCACACCCGCGGGGCCCACAGAACTGCAGGGAGAGCTCCCCGCCCTTCAGGCTGTGCCCCTTTTCTCTACCACACACAGCGGGTGCTGGGGAAGGGCAGGGTCTAAGGCCCCTCTTCCCCGCACACCTGGCGGCGGGAAGGACGGTCCTGACAAAGGCTACAAGTCGATGAGCCCGCTTTCCCTGGGCTGTTTTCAGGAGAAGCCAGCGCAAGGGAGAACTCCCCTAAGTTAACTCAAACACCAGTACGCGTTACGCCTAAACCGAGAGTCCGTGACCTGGCCACACGTCTCCAGCGTCTGGGGTGGTCAGGCTTGCCCAGCTTCTGCAGCGCTCGAAGGTTAAGGTACCGTCTACAACTGGTATTAAGACCTTGCTTATTGGGGCGCCTGGGTGGCTCAGTTGGTTAAGCGACTGCCCTGGGCTCAGGTCATGATCCTGGAGACCCGGGATCGAGCCCCACATCGGGCTCCCTGCTCGGCGGGAAGCCTGCTTCTCCCTCTTTCACTCCCCCTGCTTGTGTTCCCTCTCTGGCTGTGTTTCTCTCTGTCAAATAAAATCTTAAAAAAAAAAAAAAAAAAAGACCTTGCTTATTGACCAACTTTATTGGGGGAAAAACATTAAAAGCATTTCAAAAACAATGTCTGGCCTGATAATTTTACGTGTTTTGAAAAAGAACCCTTCCTTTAAGTGGCTATAAAAATTATTAGTGCAACATCAAAAATTACAAAATCTCTTTCTGGCTGCATTGCATGTGTCCTTAGATGGCGATCTCCCTGATGGAGATAGCTGAGGAGATTTACAAAAAATATTCGCAATCAAGGCAATGATCTTGTCACATGAGCTAATGTCCCCTAAGACTAAGAGGAAGCAGCCAAGGAAAGTACAGAAATTAATTTTTTTCTCTAAGAAAAAGGTCCAGGGCGTAACTGTGGCTAACACCGGTGGGCAATGTCATTCGTGCGGGGACGTGCGGACAGAGGGCTGAGGCCAGGAGCACTCAGACAGGAAGAAGGTCACCGACCGTGCCTGGTTCAACCCGCTAAAGGGAGACGGCCCCTGGAGCACGTGGTCTCTTCCAAGGGACGGAAGAGACTGCAGGCCACGTGCGGGAACCCAGCATGAAGGAGGGCTGCGTGCAGAAGCCCATCGGCTGCGGGATGCCGGGCAAAGGCTCAGCTGCTGAGTGCGGAGGTTGCCCACCCGGCCACCAGGGGGTCACACGCGGGGCGGGGACAAGCCACACCGCCACATCGTCCGTGACAATGTGTCCCCGCCCATCAGAATCAATCAAAGACACACTCTGGAAACATGTTCTCCGACACCCTCTTTAAAATATTTCTAAGGATCAGCTTTATTAAAAGAGAGCGCACAGAGAAAAGGTAGCAGGAGGGGTCTCCCCGGGATCCAGGAGGTCGAGAGGGCACACCGTGGCCGCGCTCACTTGTTTTTGCTGAGGGTTCTCTGCTTCTCGGCGTGCTCCACGATCTTCTCCTCCACGGACAGGCCCTTCCTCTTGCGCACGGCGTTCATGTACTTCCGGGCCTGGTTCTCAGAATCGGCCTTCTCCCCAAAGTGCAAGTACTCCTCCTCGGTGGTCGGCACCCAGAAGGGGTCACTGGGAATCATCTGGTGAGAGAAGGCGACAGAATGGGCTGGATCAGGCAAGGATACTTGATTTCAGACCGCCTTTCAGTCTTAACCGAAGGGTAATAGTGAAGCCATGAACAGCTTGCTGGGACCGCTAAGAAACAGGAAGACTCGCAGGACGTGGGCACAGACGAAGTGGGACGGCAGGGCGGTCACCACCCCCCCAGGGCCGACACTGCACACTGAGGAACGAGGGAAACTGCTCGTTTTGAATAATGCCACAAGTAACCCCCTTCGCGAGGATCATGTGGCAAATGGTGTCTTTGCGTCAAGTTTGCTTTAGTCCCCAGCAAAGACCAACACCTATAAACCCATTCTTGACGATTCTGGGCCTTCTGCTCCAAAACTCGGTGGCGTGGCTGGGGAGCCGGCCATCCTCGCTCACAGACGTTGCCCAGACGAGAGGCAGACAGAGGCACCTCCTTCCCTCGTCTCTCTGGGCCCTGGCTGTTCACCATAGCACAGCGAGGAAGACAAGCCCAGGGCAGGCATGCTGAGGACGCGTTCTCTGTGAGGCTGCGCCTGGGGACAGGGAGAGGGCAGGGAGAGGGCAGGGAGAGGGCAGGGGAGAGCCGCCGAGGCGAAGGGGCTCCGTCGCTCGGTGACGACCAGCAGCCAGGCCGTGATCCCTTTCCTGAGGCCCACGTCCAAGGGACTGACTTCCCGGACAGGACAGGAGAGTGGGGAGACGGTTTCCACTCCTGAAGTTTTCCCTCAGGGACAGAAATCTCCACGAGCCCGACGCTCGTGGCCTCTCTCTGCCCACTCAGCACAGAATGGAAACAGACTCCGGGAGCGGGGCCTCTTCCTCCCCTCCGCTGGAAGCTGCCCGAGGACCCCAGCCTGCCCCGTCCCTCTGGGACACTGACCCTGGCTGCCCTGCTCCCCCACCCCCCGCCGCGGTGGCAGCCCTGCCGTCGGCGGGCCCCTCGGTGCGCAGGACTGGGCGCTCAGTCCCGCCCGCGGTCAGCACCACGCCCGCCTCGGCCAGCGTGATCGGCCCTGAAGGGGAGGGCCGGGCATTAACGTGCCTGATTCTTTGTTACTGTTTTCTCTCATTTCTCAAGTGGGGGAAGAAAGGAGTGGTATTTATTAAGTGGCCTCAAATCCTAACACTGTTGAACTTAAAATACAGAAATAGAAGGAAACTATATTTTACAATAGTTACTCCATTTATAATCGCACCCAAACCCATCAGATACCGAGGAATAAACCCAACCAAAGAGGCAAAGGATCTGTACTCTCGAGACTACGGAACACTAGGGAAGAAATGGAGGGAGACAAAGAGACGGAAACACACTCTATGCTCATGGACGGGAAGAATATTCTGCCTATGGCAGCCTACACACTCAATGTACTTGCTATCAAAATACCATTGGCATTTCTCTCACAGCTGGAACAAGTCATCTTAAAATTTGTGTGGGACCAGAAAAGACCCCAGATATCTCCAGAAAGGTGGGAAAAGAAGGGCCAAGCTGGTGGCATCCCAATTCCAGGCTTCAAGCTCTACTGCAGAGCTGTAACCGACAAGACATTATGATACTGGTCCAAAAACAGACACACGGATCCAAAGAACAGAAGAGAAAGCCCAGAAATGGGCCCTCAACTGTACGGTCAACTCATTTTCGACAAAGCAGGAAAGAACATACAGGGAAAAAGGACAGTCTCTCCGACCGCGTTGGGTAAACTGGACAGCCACATGAGGAATGACACTGGGCCGTGTCCTTACACCACACACAAACACACTCAGCCTGGATGACAGAGCTCAGGGGGAGACAGGAATCTACCCACACCCTCGAGGACACAGGCGGCAGCCGCTCCCATCTCGGCCGCAGCGGGCCTGGGGATCGGAGGCCCCTCCGCCTCACCCCACAGCCACACACGCCCGCTCCTCCGGGGCAAGGGCAGCCAGCCGCACACACTGTCCACACTGCGGGAGACTACTTTGAGGCTGGCTCCCCGGCTGGACGGTAAGCCCATCACCAAATATAAAGAAGCTGTATGTTCTTAGTAGGTCTGAGGGGCAGTGGCAAGTAAGTTGTTAATCCTGCTAATAAAACAACGAATTTTATAAACAGCAAGAAATGAGCTACTAGTTGAGAGACACCTGACTCAGACTGGCCAAATTACGACCAGAGTTCTTGTTTCAAAAAAAATAAGATCAGTAGTTTCCGACCAGAGTTCTTGTTTCAAAAAAAATAAGATCAGTAGTTTCCAAAGATCTCATATTGTGGGCGGCTCGGTTGGTTGAGCGACTGCCTTCGGCTCAGGTCATGATCCAGAGACCCGGGATCGAGCCCCACATCGGGCTCTCTGCTCGGCGGGAAGCCTGCTTCTCCCTCTCTCACTCCCCCTGCTTGTGTTCCCTCTCTTGCTGTGTTTCTCTCTGTCAAATACAAAAAGAAAAAAAAAAAGATCTCCTATTGTGTGGGCCCCGGGCCTTCTGACGTTTGCTCTGCTTGTTGGCCAAGACTCACTCACCCCAGTCTGCTGGAGGCCTCCTCTGGAGACCTGCTCCAGGCCACCCCTCCCCACGGGCTCAGATGCCCTCACTTCCTGTTCCTCCCCGGCCAGGTGCTCCAGACCACCCCTCCCCACGGGCTCAGGTGCCCTCACTTCCTGTTCCTCCCCGGCCAGGTGCTCCAGGCCACCCCTCCCCACGGGCTCAGGTGCCCACACTGTGCTATGCGCTATAGAACAGCACCCTCGAGGCATCAGTTTGGAAGAAAAGATGCTGTTTTCTAACTGGTTCACTCAGAATTCATCAATCTGCCCATGGCGAGAATGATTTTTTTGCAACCCCACAGCCTGAAAGGAATGGCATTTTCTAGTTCATGGGAAGGGCAGGCACCCAAGTTCTCGCTGTTGTCCTGGGTGTCTAAAGAAAGAAGAAGAAAACAAAAAGGAAAAAGAACCCGGAAGGAAAGAGCCTGGGTAGCTCCGTGGCAGTCCTGTGCCCAAGCGCCACCGGGATGGCGGCGCTACTGTGACCCTAAAGGAGGGCTCCTCACCGGGTGAACCTGGCCTGCCCCGTGGGCGGGCTCATGCTCGCGCAGCCAATCCCGAGCTCGCGTGACACTCAGGTACCACGGCACTGGCTCGGATGGTTTTCTTTCTGTGCCTGTTATTAGCTCTTTCTCTTCCTTTTTCATAGAAGGGGTAAAACATAGAAAGAGAAATTATGGGAATGCTGACTTCAAAGGTTTCCTCATGGAAAATGCCTGTAATCTTATCTCCTCTATTTTTTGAAGCACTTTCTCTCAAAAGCTCTTGATTGTAAATTACATGGTGTGACAGAACACAAATGGAAGCAAGTGCCTCGGAGTGAGAAGCCAGATCTCCACAATCATGTTATTTCTAGACCCAGCTATGGGGGGGGGGGGGACCAAGACAGCCAAAACTATCAGATCAATGACAGTTAATTACAACATCGTTTTCAAGACTTTCAAAAGATGTGACACTTTTGGGAAGAGGACCAGGACAGGTGGCGGGGGAATGAGGGAGGAGGGCACCGAAGTCTTGACTGTGTTCTTTAAAGTTATTAAGAGACTGATTGTTAATAACAATCTAATAAAGCCAGAAAGTAATATTTAAAAAAAAAACCTACTATTATTATGTAAGATTTCTTCCCTTTCTCCTTTCCCTTTCTTTTCTTCCTTCCTTCCTTCCTTCCTTCCATCCATCCATCCATCCATCCGGAGGGAAAGGAGACTGAAAAAGCCATCATGGTTTTACATCAACCCAAACTGCCCATTCGGAAAACCCCTGATGTTGTCATACCAGCTGCTCCTGCCACCGGCTCGCGGGTGGATACCGGCTGACAGGTGTTCGGGACGCCATCCTCCGGCTCGGGATGAGGGGCACACTTCTGTGGCGGGCCAGAGGGAAACAGCTGAGTCGGCAGGCCACACACTCTGTGCGTGACGGCCTCACGGGCAGTACGCACGTCAGTGGCTCCTGCCACAGGCCGGTGGGATTTACTAACCGAACAGGTCGCAGGCCACTTTGCTGACTCCCGATCTAGTCCGAGATGGCATCTCCCAACCTCCTTGTTTGGCGGGCATGATCAGACGTGGGCACAGATTGCAGGCCTTGGGGCACGTGCAGGACCCCATTCGTGTCCCCACAGAGAGGGAGCACCCCCTTCTGGGCTGTGATGCTGGAATGCTGGGGTACAGGGTGGGGGCGGGGGGCAGAAACCAAGGGCTGAGAGAAGCAGCAAACAGAGGAGCCTGGGCTCCGGCCAGGGAGCCCCCAGCACCCCCAGCGGCCACGCGGGATGAGACAGACACACTCTGCCTACCTCAATTGCTCTACCCTGAGATCCTTTTCACGGAACAGCCCTACTTGCCTGTTTGCAATTAGGAAATAATGGAAATTTGACGGATTTGTAAAAATGCATTTTATAAACCCACCGTTGGGGGCAAGTCTGACCGTTAAGATGAAGAAGTATTTTAACAACAGACTGTGAGTTCGAACATACGATTCCTCCGACCATGAGGCCATTACACCTGCTGTGGATGTTCTGAGCAGAGAACCCCAGGGAGCTAACTACTCTTTCTCCGTTCTGACCAAACAGGGCAAGCCTGTCTTGTCACCAGTGCGGATCCCCAAGGCCCTTGTCCCGCGAGGGGCAACTGGTCACCTCCAAGATACCCGCACGTGTGAGCTGCAGTTCTAGAAGCGGTTTTCAGTGCGGCAGCAGTGATGACGAAGTGTCACTACTGAGAAGGGGGATAAACCCTCTTCGGTTCTAAATGTCGTTTCGCTGCACTGCCCTGCAATCTCGCGTCCATCCGGTCCCCAAAGCCCGCGGCAGGCGGGGGTGAGGACTATCGCGATGTGTCTCGTTAAGAACAGCGCCAGGCGTGGTTCCTCAGAGCTGCTTTGGTGAGTGTCCTTGAGTAAAAGCTCAGTGCTCAGAACCAAAACTGAAAAGGTGATCGTGTGGATGCGGGGCAACCACCACCCACTGCCGTTCAGAAATGAGCAGCGAGGCAAGGGTTTCAGAGCTCCTGTTTTCTGCACAGCGAAACGCGGCAAGGACAGCTCTTCAGACATAAACCAGTAAAACCACCAGCACTTCATTTAGTTTCTAGACAAAGATACAAAAGGCAAGAAAAATCCTGCAGTAAATCTGTTAGGATGAAGACTGTACTGACAAAAAAAAAAGAAAAAAGAAAAAAAAGGAGCCTCAGTAAGAAGGACAGTAACGCGCTTCCATGGAGCCTTAAGGATAAAGGGGAGGCAGCCGCACGCGAGTCCCGGACCATGAGCCTCACTGGCCTCCGCCCAGGCGGCAGGAACTGCCCCCGACAGTCCGCGTCTCTCCGGTGTCCCCTTTCTCTACTTTGCTGACTGACTGGACGACAAAATTCACTTTAGACAAGAGGTTCTCCCCCACTTCCGGCACTCCCCTTCGGGACGTGTGCTGAAACGGGACCCCTCGGGCTGACGGAGGCGAGAGATGGGGCGGGGGTCTGGCTGGAGGGGGGCTGAACGAGGAGCCGGGCCGGGAGGGGGTCTGGGAGCAAGGACAGTGAGCGCGCACCAGCCACAGCCCTCAGCGTTGGCCCCCCGCGCCCCTACTCCGCACGCTTCATCTCAGAGGGGACAAAACCAGGAGGCTCCACGGTCAGCCCCAGTCGGCAGCGGAAGGGACACTTGAACCAGGAGGTCCCACACCAGGGCCAACGCTCCTCCCACCAAGCCATGACCCTCCAGGGGAAAGTGGGTGCTGTGAGGTTACTTCTGGTCCCCGTAAAGTGACAATGGAAACTGCTTTCTTACACCAGTCTATCTACTTACAACCAGTAATTTAAAAATTCTATTCTGGGAGCTCCTGGGGGGCTCAGTGGGTTAAGTGTCTCCCTTCGGCCCCGGGCATGATCCCAGGGTCCTAGGGTTGAGTCCTGTGTCTGTCTCTCTGCTCAGCGGGGAGGCTGCTTCTCCCTCTCCCCTCTGCTTGTGCTCTCCATTGCAATCTGTGTCTCTGGAATTCTACTCGAGACCTGAGGCCGTGTCTGAAACCCAACATCGGCTCCCGGCCTGCATCCCGCACTCCCCCCCTCACCACTCCCCCAGCCACGTGAGCCTCTGCTCTCAGCTCTGCACGGGTCTCCCTCAGGAAGCCTGCGCTGACCTCCCCACCCTTCCCGGGTCACTCCTTTCCCCCAGGTAAGAAAACAACATGCCCCCAACTGACATCTGGGGTGTTAATAGGGGATCTTCACCGACCTGTACCCACACTGACAAGAAGGGGTTCCCATGAGCCACTTCATCCCACAGCACACGAAAGCCGAAGCCCTGAGCCCCCACGATGGGGACTGCAGGTGAACAGACACACAGGAATTAAAGCTGTCCCTGGCGAGAAGCAGAACTGTACCCTCTAACCACTAGTCTTTTCCTCTGGAGAAAAGTTCCTGAGAGTTTCACTTCCAAAATGTCTGAGATTTTCCTTTAAAAGAGTGTTGGAGAGGCTGCGGAAAAAGGGGAACCCTCTTACACTGTTGGCGGGAATGCAAGCTGGTGCAGCCGCTTTGGAAAACAGTGTGAAGGGTCCTAAGACGTTAAAAATAGAGCTCCCCTGTGACCTGGCAACTGCACTACTTTACCCTAAAGATACAGATGTGGTGAAAAGAAGAGGCACCTGAACCCCAGTGTTCATAGCAGCGATGGCCACAATCGCCAAACTGTGGAAAGAGCCGAGACGCTGTTCAACAGACGACGGATAGAGAAGATGTGGTCCATATACACAATGGGAGATCACTCAGCCATCAGAGAGGACACCCAACTTTTGCGTCAGCATGGACGGACCTAGACGGGATGATGCTCAGTGGAGTCAGTCAAGCAAGGAAGGACGACGGTCACAGGGTCTCAGTCACAGGGGAAACACAAGGGGTAGTGGGGAGGACCACAGGGGAAGGGAGGGCAAACCGAATGGGAGAAATCAGAGAGGGAGACCAACCGTGAGGGGCTCTAGACTGATGCCAGGAAACAAACCGAGGCTGTCAGAGGGGAGGGGGACCCAGGTGATGGGCACTGGGAGGGCGCACGCTGTGAGAGGCCCTGGGTGTTACATGTAACTCATCGTTGAACATGACGTCAAAAACTACCGATGTACCGTATGCTAGCTAGCTGAACACAATAAAAAAATAAAAATTAAAAAAAAGTTGCATTCTACACAGAAAAAGAATCTATCTTCGAAGGGAAACAGGCTAACATTCTGTGTCTCAAATTTTACATGCAGGAAAAAGAATGCATGTGCGTGCGTGCGTGTGTGTGTGCACACAGGCCACCTGTAACCCAAGGGTCCCTCATGTGGAGGGAGACCAGCCACGCCTTCTGCACCATCGAGGGAGCAGAGCCCCAGGAGGCCGAGCCGGCGCGGGAAGCCGTCTGTTGGGCCTGGTGTCGAGTGTAGGCCGCACGCGGGAACCTGCGGGACAGGCACGGGGCCTCGGGCTCTTACCTCCCAATGGCTGAACACCAGCTGCGGGCTGGCCAGGCCACTCGTCCGCTTCCTGATCTCATCTGCAAAGCCGAAGCTCTCGGCGACCGGCAGCACGGCCTTGATGATGAACATGTCTGTCCCTTCTTTCATTTCTTCTTGAAGTACTCGGCCTTCTCTCTTTGACAAGACAGCATAGACCCGACCTGCAAAGCCATAGAGCTCTTAAATTCATTGAGCCGTTCTGTGTCTAGAGCTACACAGAGCTGTGATGACGCACGCCCCCTGGACAACCCACTAGTAATGTTTTTTAACCATTTGGGTTTATAAAAGCATGAACGCCTTCTTTAAAAGTATTTAAAAGTAAAGCTACAAAAAAATTAGAGACATAAAGGTACCAAAAGTGAGACCACCTCAAGTGGCCTGACCCAAACGGCAATCCCCCCAACACGGCCTGAGAAGCGGGAAACTCTGAAAAAGACCTTTTAATACAATTTCACCCATGAGTGGTCTCTGGGCATAAAATCCAGGATTGGGCTTTGTAAACACTAAAATGTTTTCATCACTATGAGATGTTCTTAATGGGATGGTGACAGCGTCACGTGGGTCCAGGAAGCAAGCAACTGGTGCGGTGACATTTTTCTATCAGAAATAAAAACCGCACACATAGAGATGTGTGCTCATGTTTTTAAAAACTGCTAACGTGTAAGTGGCAGAGGTGTTTTATTTCCCTGAAAACAGGTGGTCTTTGGCATCTCTAATGTCTGGTAACATCTGGCCACATCGCAGGAAGCCCAGCAAATCCTCCTGGCTCGGGGCGCCTGGGGGGCTCAGTCATCAAACATCTGCCTTCAGCTCAGGTCATGATCCCAGGGTTCCAGAATCGAGCCCCTCCTCGGGCTCCCTGCTCACGGGAAGCCTGCTTCTCCCTCTCTTACTCCCCCTGCTTGTGTTCCCTCTCTCGCTGTGTTTCTGTCAAATAAATAAAATAAAATCTTAAAAAAAAAAAAAAAGGATTTAAAAAAATCCCCTTGGGTCATACCTGTATTCCATCCTCCTGCCTAAGGCTGCCCTACCACCAGCTCCTGGCGGAGGGCCCTGCGGCACAGGTCCCCTCTCAACCTGGAAGAACAGACTGAGCGCGGCCAGGGAGCTGTGAGGAACCTGCCCGGGCAAGCAGCACTCACTACAGCCTCCCGTTTCACCGACCACGTAGAAGTGGTTTCAACTGTGTAGCTGATCTGGGAACACACCGCCCTTAAAGGCTGACACCGCCGTGGCTGAGCGCAGCAGGCCTCTCCTCTGAGCACCAGTGCGGGCCCCCAGCTCTCCCTTCCTGGGTGCCAGGGGGCGGTGACCCAGGGTGCTTGTGCCCGCCCGGGCTGCTTGTCTCCAGCGCGGAACTGAGGACCCAGAGCCAGCCCTCGGACTGCGGCCTCCTCCGACTCACACCCCCCCTGGTGGCGGGGATCAGGAAGGACCGAGGCAAACAAAAGGTAGAAGGCCCTTGTGTCATGGGCGCCTTAGGAATAACAAAACCCTAAAAACTCTCCTGGGTCATCCCCGCCTCCAGGTCTAGTTGAAAACCAAACAGACCACAATCTGTTAGGGCTGAGAGGCACAGCCTTCTCCCTCGTCTCCCCCACCGGCTCCCACACTCTGCTCAGATGTTCACGTCTTCACCACCTGGGCTCTACCGCTGGCCTGGGCTCCAGTAAACTGTCCTGCTGGCCCGTCACCGCACTTTCAGATGGCCAATGCCCTTTTCGCACCCTCCCGTGCTCTCCGTGTGGCCGCCCAGCTTCTGACCGACACCGCTGAGGGCTCTCCCCAGGGCAGCATGGCCCCCCTCACAGCCTGGCCCTCTGACTACCAGCAGCAACTGCCTGGACCAACACCCCCCAACAGCGCTCACCCAGGCTCCATTTACTTCTCTGAACTCCCCCTGCGGAGAGCTGATTTGTTTATCATTTGTGTGCGTTCGACATTAGGGGCCATGCCTGGGCCGCTGAGCCGATCTGTATGCCCCCCGCCGGCCCCTGTCACCCTCCAGCCCCACGCTGACCGCGGCTACCAGGGCACCCCCCCGCCCCCCATGCCGTGCAGCCCGGCTCCCCCAGACCTAGCATGCCCGAGACGACACACCAGCCCTGCCCGCTGCCCAGCCTGGAAGTCTGCATTACAGAAACAGAACTGAGGGTCAGAAAGGAGAAGAAGGGTCACCGAGGTCCATCACAGAGAGATTCTGCTGCCTGCTCCAGCTGACCTCGCCCAGTGCAGCCCAGGCCTGGGAGGGACGCCGTCCCCACTGGGCCACTCCCCAGCCCAAGACCTGCCCCCCTTTACTTTGTTAACTCTAGCTTCTATCACACGGGACGAGCGTCATCCCGGTGGCCCAGACCAGCCTGTAAGCTCCTCAGGGACGGCTATGGCTGCCTCCTCTCTGCCCAGAACACCCCCCACCTTTCCGCGCCAGGGCCTTCCCTCCCTGTCCCATCCTGACCCTTTCCTACCCACGCCGCTGCGACCTGCTCACCCGCTCTTGGCATGTGGCTCCCAGACCTGATCACGACACTGTGGGTATGGTCCGGAAGCTCGGAGACAAGCACAGGGGCGTCTGTCTCCCAGAGGCCGTATGCTTCTACCTGCGATTCCCAGGAGGGGGGAAAACCTCGGCACAGCAGCTGGCCTGTGTGAACGAGTGACCCTGACCCAGCCAGCTCCTCCCAGGAAAAGCAGAGCACGAAGCAGCAGGGTGCACCGGAACGGGATGAGCGCCCCACTGCGCTGCAGGGGCCCAGCTCGTCCCCTCCCTCCGGGGTCATGCCAGCGGCTCGAGTCAATAAATGCAATGAGGCTGAATGTAATCGATCATGCCATTTTGAGCCACGCAATTTTAATTCCACTAAAATTTTAATCCTAAAACTGGCACGGTGATGGATCACCAAACAGAGGAAAACAGCTACAAACAGCACCTTCCAAATGCACGTGGATTTCACGACAGGTGCGTCCCTGCCAGGGCCACCTCAACCTGCCGCCGCGCTCATGGAGATGCTGTGGCAGCCACACCCAGGAGGAGTGGCCAGCACGTGGCCTCTGAGAACCCTCTGACTCCCCCTCAAGCCCATGCCGGCTCCACCACCCCTCCGTCACCTGTCTGCGCGCCCAGAGACGGCACGTGCCCCGCCACACAGCTGAGGAAGCACCAGGAGGCGAGCACCCACCTGGGAAGGAAAATGGCAACCCACAGGTTCATCGATGGGAACGGTTTGGTGAGGGCTGCTCTCTGAATGACAACACCATACACATCCCAGCCCAAATTCAAGGCCCTCTGTGACCGCAGCAGTGACAGGACGCAGGCACAGGCCCTGTGCGCCCAGCCCCGCAGGGCCGCTCATGCCGCGCACACTTCCGAGGCCCCCCACTCCCAGCTCGCGGTCTGCCAACCCTCAGAGCACCGGACCCCACCCATGGCTGCATCCTCCTTGTGAGTTAAAGCCCACTCAGAATCACCTGCCGCACCGAGCCTTCCACGGGATTCTAAGATCAAAACCATCTCTTCACCGTTTGGCTTCGCTGAACCTACTCTGCTCTGCAGCATTACATATTCTCATATTTCCTTTCTCGGTTAATGGGCAGCAAGATCCCAGCCATTCGAGCTGCAAGTTTGGCACTTCAAGGTATGGTTTCTTTTTCTTTTTCCCCAGAAATGAGAAAAAGGAGCAGCTGTTCATAGCAATGTTCTCTCTTACAGTAAACAAACAGGAAACAATGCAGATTTCCAATTTGGGGATGATGGGAAGTAAATTACAGCATAACGAGTTGATGGGATGTTACGCAGAGGTTAAACTGAAATCTGTGAATACTAAGCAGCCAAAGGGAAGCAGCTCATAAAAGAAATAAATGTAAAAAGCACAACAGTCACACTCCTTCCAACATAAGGTTACAGCTACGCAAAATGTACTGTTACGCACAGAGATTGCAGAAGAAAGTGGAAAATGACACACTGATTCCCAAGAAGGAAGATTTTTCTTTCATCGTGTGGTTTCTGTTACTGTTGGTAACCCTTGCGGTGTAACTTCAATTAACACACACACACATGCAGAGAACTCGGTGGACGCTGGCGACTCTCATAAATCAGGTCATGCTAACCTCTCTCCCTTGTGTCGCAGAGCGAGCCGACTGCTGAATCAGACAGCTGTGGTCCACAGGACACAGACGGGCCTGCACCGAACAGGGGTCTACGGTGTGCTGTGGACACGGCGGGGAGTGTGGGCGCCTCTACACAGGAACCCAGCCCCCGGGCTGCAGAAAGTGCATGTCGGCAAGTTGCCTCCCACCCCTGGCAAGATGTGTTAGCGCCCCAACTGCAGCCTGGGCCCTTCCGACGACCACCAGCCACCCACGGGTTCAGAAGGCAGGATGATCCAATCCAAAGTGGACAGGAGGCTGGAAGGCTAATCAGTACTGGGGCCAAATCAGGGTAAGTAGGTAAGGACCCACACTCAGCAAGTCACAAGTTCCTGTGAGCAAAAGCAAGGTTGGACAGTTGGCTTCAACCAACCAGCCGTTCAGGGTGAGAGGTCATGCTGGGAAGCTCCTAGAAAACCAAGCAGGAGCGCGTCCTCTCGAAGCCCCGCTGTGGTCCTCAGAGTTCTGCTGCAGAGACAGCCAATTTCACACTCAGTTGCCCAATTCCAGGTTATTCCATCCAGCCCAGCCCGTTTCAAAAAACTATCACTTTCAAGAAGTCTACCCTCTTTCGAATCTTGTTAATCCTTATTTCTCATAAAATCTCACAGGAGGACCATCCTCATTCACTCGACACAGCCGTGTTGTGCTTTGTTTTACACCTAACTCATCTCTCAAAGCAGGAATTGTGCCTAACACAGCACAGGCACCTGCCCGTGTCCATACATTTTTGTTGAAATGAATACGAGATGCTGATGAAACTGAAAAAGAACCCTGCATTTGCAAGAAAAGATGTTTTTTAAAAGTAAACAGTGACACTTACTGAGACGGTTTCTGACACGGGACGGCACGTACATTCTCACAATGTGAGCATTTATCCCTATGGGTAAAAACACAGGGACCCCGGGAGCCTACGCGGTGATAAGAACTCTAGAATTAGCAGAAAAAGTTATTTTTCATATGTGAAGTTGTTTCCAAAGATAAAAACCATGAGGAGCCAAGAATGAAAGAAGCTGTCAGGTTAGAAGAGGGACCATCACGAGAGGCAGCTGGCTACTCACGGGACAATCACAAACACAAATGAATCCCACTGTCCACTGTGAAAAGTTACAGGCTGAGCGCCCGACGGCTAGTTTCGGCTCAGGTCATGATCTCAGGGTTGTGAGATGGACCCCTGCGTTGGGTTCCGTGCTCACCGCAGTCTGCTTGACAGTCTCTCCCTTTCCCTCTGCCTCTCCTACTCATGCTCTCTCACAAATAATAAGTAGAATTTCAAAAAATCTTAAAAAAAAAAAGTTAAAGGCAATTTTCATGGATGAAAAATGGGACCAGATATACTGCCCAGAGCAATCTATACTTTCAATGCCATTCCAATCAAAATTCCACCAACATTCTCCAAAGCGTTGGAACAAACAATCCTAAAATTTATATGGAACCAAAAAAGACCCCGAATCGCTAAGGAATTGCTGAAGAAGAAAAACAAATCTGGGGGCATCATGTTACCTGATTTCAAGCTTTATTACAAAGCCGTGATCACCAAGACAGCATGGTACTGGCACAAAAACACAACATATAGACCAATGGAACAGAGTAGAGAGTCCAGATATGGACCCTCAATGCTATAGTCAGATAATCTTCAACAAAACAGGAAAAAATATCCAGTGGAAAAAAGACAGTGTCTTCAATAAATGGTGCTGGGAAAATTGGACAGCTACATATAGAAGAATGAAACTAGACCATTCTCTTACACCACACAAAGGCAAACTCGAAATGGATGAAAGACCTCAACGTGAGGCAGGAATCCATCAAAATCCTGGAAGAGAACATAGGCAGTAACCTCTCTGACATCGGCCACAGCAACTTCTTTCAAGACACGTCTCCAAAGGCAAAGGAGACAAAAGCGAAAATGAACTTCTGGGACTTCAGCAAAATAAAAAGCTTCTGTACATCAAAGGAAACAATCAACAAAACAAAGAGGCAACCCACGGAATGGGAGAAGATATTTGCAAGTGACACTACAGACAAAGGGCTGGTATCCAAGATCTATAAAGAACTACTCAAACTCAACACCCAAAAAGAAGATGAACACATCAAAAAATGGGCAAGAGACATGAAGAGGCACTTCTCCGTAGAAGATATACAAATGGCTAACAGAGACATGAAAAAATGTTCAGCGTCACTAACTATCAGGGAAATTCAAATCAAAACCACTCTAAGATACCACCTTACACCAGTCAGAATGGCCAAAATTAACAAGACAGGAAACAACAAGTGTTGGAGAGGCTGCGGAGAAAGGGGAACCCTCTTACACTGTTGGTGGGATGTAAACTGGTGCAGCCGCTTTGGAAAACAGTGTGGAGATTCCTTAAAAAATTAAAAATACAACTACTCTATGACCCTGCAATTGTACCACTGGGTATTTGCCCCAAAGATACAGATGTAGCGAAAAGAAGGGTCCAATGTACCCTTCAATTGCCAAACTGTGGAAAGGCCAAGGTGCCCATCAACAGATGAATGGATAAAGAAGATGTGGTCCATATATACAATGGAATACTACGCCTCCATCAGAAAGGATGAATATCCAACTTCTGTAGCAACATGGACTGGACTGGAAGAGATTATGTTGAGTGAAATAAGCCAAGAAGAGAAAGTCAAGTATCGCATGGTTTCACTTACTTGAGGTGCATAAGGGGTAATAGAGAGGACAGTAGGAGAAGGAAAGGAAATGGGAAGTAGGGTAATTCAGGGAGAGAAACGAAACAACAGAGACTTTGGACACAGAAACAAACTGAGGGACTTGGAGGGAGGGGTGGGGGGATGGGAGAGCCTGGTTGTGGGTGCTGGGGGCACCTACTGCATGGAGCACTGGGTGTGGGGAATGGGGAATGAATCTTGGAACACTGGAAAAATAAAATAAATTTAAAGTTAAAAAAAAAAAATGAGACTAGAACCATACCTTCAAGAAAGTAGTTTACAGGTAAAGAAAGCCGTTTTCTTGGGACCATTTCCCCAGGTACAGCAATTCTGAGATGACTACTTTTATCCAGAACATCCCAATCTGACCATAAGGAATTCTATCCACTTACAGAAGGATTTCTCGTTTTAACAGTCTGTGCAGAAAGAATTAAGTTTTTAAAAGAACTAAGGATACTCATTTTGCTAAATTTAAAAAAGACTTGAACTTGTCTTTTTACTTGTCTTGTACCAGTTCTTGGAGAATTTAGAGCACCCGTCAGCAAAGCCTGGAGGATCCCTTAACGCCTAGGCGGGAAGCAAAAGGCCTTGGGACAGAGAGCTCTCCGCAGTTCTGGTTCCAGGTGGAAGTGGTGATTTAGAAAGAGGAAGGAAAATAGAGAAAGTGACCGTACTGACCTTGGGTGCTAGAACGTGGCCATCATTACCGAAGAACCGCTCAGAGCAATGAGAAAACGGACCTAAGAGGAGACCCTATCTCTCTCTCTCTCTCTCACACACACACAGACGGGCGCCACGTCGCGGGATCGGAGGCCAACACCGTGGACTGTGCGCTAGGAGCAAGGGACAGGATCACAAGGGTGTTGCGAGGGGCTGTCCTAGGGCTACCCGGTCACGTGCGGGGTCCTGGTGGTGATTTCCTGAAGGAAACAGGGAAAGCAGGCACGGAGCCCTGACTCAGCAGGGATGACTCAACCGTCTGCCTGGAGTTTCAGTCGGCTAAGTGCCAACCGCTGATCCTGGCTTCCTGTGGTATGTGGGAGATCTGTCTTCTCAGAAAGCAAAGGACAGATGCCGCTCCCAACACATAACGTACGAGAGCCGGCAACTCAGGGAGGACACCCGTGTTCCCGTCACTCCCCCAGGAGGGCAGGAGAGGCAAGGGCAGGCACAGATGTATGGGGGCCCAAGACTTTCAGATGGATCACTTCAACCACGTAAAGAAGCAACGAAACAAGCAAGTTTTAGGACAACAAACTCTAAGACAAAATTCCTTCCTAATAACAAGAGTCTGAAATATCAACCATGAATGGTCCCAATGGGGGAAAAAGGAGCAGAGATCCTCCCTGTCCCCCCAAAACAACAGTAGCCCCAAAATAAATCTGTTGGGTCAAGGAAGGTATGCTGCCGCGTTCCTACGCTGTTCCAAGAGGCCATGTACAGGGGACAGAAGAAGAAAAGGCAAGTCGGGAGCATGTCCAGGGTGTAGGGCTGAGCCTGCCCAACTTAAAGGGCCGACTAACAACACGAGAAGGGATCTTCTCCACTGGTTTCGAAGTAAGGATGAGACATGCCCACACCGCGGAGAAAGGCGGGCAGAGTCAATAGAGAAGAGCCGGGAGGTGGGCTTCGTGGCCTGTGTGTCCAGCACTGTCCTCACTGAGAATGGGCAACAGACCGTGGCTGGGGGAACAAGCACAGGAGAGCGAACACTCGAGTTCCAGAGAGCCGAGAGGCTGAGGAGCAGGTCGCCGACCTCCTACCAGGGCTCCGTCTCTGGAGCCCGAGTCTGTACCTCACGGTCCTTCACAAACTTGCCCTTTCGAGAAATTATGGATAATTTCTGCCAACAAATGAACGTCTGGTGGTGGTGGTGGGAGACACCCCAGATTCTAGAAACTGCAGACTCAGAAGCCATATGCTAATTTCCTGCAGTTTTAAGAAAATATTAAAGATTTGTACATATTTATACAAGTATGATTTAGGCCCCTGGAGACGCCTGGACTTCCTAACACAACATGTTACAACATATGCTTCCTTCTTCTAGATGGTTGGTATGCTGACCATCAGGGAAACCTACAGATATGAAGGAGCCGAGAGAGGCAGGCTGTGCGCTGCCCGTCAGCAGAGGTGTTTGGGGGGAGGTGGCTGCTGTCAGGGTCCCCCGCATGGTTCCCAGACTCTAACTCCACCCCTGCCTTCCTGAATCAGGAAAGCTCTCGGTGACAATGGTGAACATCTGGGGATGGTCTTGATTGGTTTCCTCAAACTTATCTATGGATCCCATAAGCTGTGAACGATATGCTGCATCCAAATAAGGCTGAGATGCTCAGCACATGACATGTCCCCCCACAGATGTTCACGCGCACACCGGCTCTGAGCAGTCCTGCGTCACCAAATCCGTGCGGCTGGTTAACCCAGCCATTTTTGAAATGCTGCTGTGGCCGCTCGGTCCCTGCCCTCGGGGCCCTGCTGTGGAGGCAGGCCTGGATTCCTTTTGGGGGAAAAACTCCAACAATTTAGATATCTGCTTTTAGGAATGAATCAGCGAAAGAACCTTATTAAAATCAAGGTAAAAGCACCACATACTGACTCAAGGGACCTGAGAGCTAGAGGAGACCTAGCAACTGGGGTCCACTCTCTCGACCACTGCTCAGCTGCCCTTCTGCCCTCCTGGGCCCACGGGGGGGGGCTGCCGCGCCAGGCACAGCTCCGAGCCCCGGACTGGTGTTCTCGTGCTAATCGTCACGAACCCCGGTGATGATCACCTTCCCTCTCACAGGGGAAGGAAAGAAGTCTCAGTGAGGAGGACTAAGTGGCAAAAGTGAAGACAGCTACTAGAGGCCGCCCGCGACCGCCTTCCCTGCAGGGACCCTTTTGTGCTGGGTGTGTAAGAGCGTCACCGGCCTCCTCGATCGTTTCCAGAAAGGCTCTGCTTCCCTGGACTGACCGGGAGAGAGCAGGCTGCAGACGTTTGGGCAGTAACACATGTGGGTAGTCTACACCTCGGTCACCAGACCTCCCGTTACAGACAAGAGTATTTGCTGCAGATGAACAGACCTTTGGGAATCAGGTCTCGCCCCCCCTCCCCCGATTTTAATATTTAAGGCGTCTGGTTTTCAGAGATCTTAGCTCTTTAGTAAACTAATGATGCAGCTTCTGTAAAAAAAAAAAACAAACAAAACCCAGCACGAAGCGCGTCTGAGTTTGTGACCCGAGGGAGCTCGCTGTCGCCCCGGTGTGCCTCACTGTCCTCGCTGTCCTTACCAAGCACGTCGCTGGTGGCCATGATGTCACACGTGTACATTGCTGCCATCAGGCGCTGAGGTTTCACCTGCAAGGCGTAGCGACACGCCTCCTTCATGGTGGCGATGAGCTGTCCCGAGAAGGGCCCGTAGCAGTCAGTGAGCGAAGGCTCTCCTTTCTGGGGACTCTTCTTCTCCAAGGGCCCGGAGCCGCCATCTTGGACCCCTGGGTGTTCGCCTCCAGCGGCACAGGCTTCCCCCTCCCCCTGTCCATCCTGCACCACATCCCTTTGCTCTTGACTGTGTTTGCCACTTGCCCCTTGTTCCTCCAATTTATTTAGGTCCCATTTTTCCAGGACGAAACAGACGCCCATGAGAGGCTCCTCACACATGGGGCCAGAGAGGGTTGCTAGCTGGAAACCACTCACAATGCTGTTGCCCAAATCTCGGTATCTACTGGCCTCCTTCGAGGCTTTGATGGCTGGGCCTGTCCACACTGAGCTCTGAAAGTCCTCACTTTTATTCACTAAAATGTTGGGCCCGCATTTTCTTGGGCCAAATGACCAGATTTGGTCAATAGTGTTCCTCCACTTCCTCCCTGTCAGGTATTGCTCTAGTTCTCCTCTGAATGCACACATCTTCTCTTGGGTCTTCCGGTGCATCATCTGAGTGTGTCTGCCCTCATTCAAAGAGGACGTCAGCTGCTCCATGGAACGAATCAAATCGCTATTTTCTTCCAGAATCTGTGTGACTTCTTCCGGAAGGGGCATGGCTCGAACGCTGAGTGTGGCAAGCTTATTTGGGGTTGTTATGGTGATGAGCCCATCAGAGTCAACTCGGATTCCTTCCGGGATTTTGCTCTGATCATCTTTTGTTTGGTGGATAACCGCAACTTTTTGTTGTTTGCCTATTTCTTCATTGACCATGTCAACTTTGGGTGGTTTTGTGATTGTTTCTCTGAATGGAATAATGGGTTCCGATACACTGATTTGAATCTTTGCAAACCTACAAATTCAAGAGAGACAACAAAGTTATAATAAATGGCAGCAAAACTCCTACGTAGAACGATCACACAACGGAGATTCTGCAAAAACACAGAAACATAAAGGTGATTTTACAAGGAAAGATGGGTACTGCACATTATATCAGAATTCAAAGACCACTTTCATTTTTCATTTTGGATTGAAAGGACTACCTCTAACAGGAACACACCTTCAGGGAGCTCTCTGCATAGTGATGAATTTCACTGCTCTGTTCGTTCTCAAATTAAATAAATCATCTACTCAGATAAGAATGTTTTGAGTGGAAAGTAAATATTTTAATAAGATCTGACATAGGAATTCTTTCGAATAGTGTTTGCCAGTTTCAGAACCCGGAGAAGAAAAGCTCCATGACTGGAACTCTCAACAGACAAGGAATCACAGGACTTTCAGACACACACGCAGGCAGAGGCCAACAATGGACTTGGCTGCGATAATGGGGCTCCCGGCGAGGCCAGCAAGACGCAAGAGTGCATCTGAGCAACACTTCCCAAAAGAACTTCCCGCCGTGATGGAGATGCTCTGTAGGCACTGTGGACACCGGGCACCGGACGCGTGGCTAGTGGAACTGGGGAAGTTGTCATTATTTGATTGAATTTAAACAGGTGCACATGATGACTGAGCATGTCTGATGTGGCTGGTGTGGCTGAGGAACCGAAGTTTACTTTCACGTGAAACAGCCACACGTACCGTATGCGGGTCCGGAGCCGTGTTCCGAAAGCCCCTTTCCTGCAGGTTACTGGTTTTACTTTCATGCTGCATTTTCTTCCAAATGAATTATGAGTTCACAGAAGGCAGATTCAGGGAAACTGAGGCGGACTGACTGCGATGACAAGGAAAGTACACAAACTTCCTCTTATTTTCTGCCCGCCTCACCCCCAGGGGAGTGCTCTGCTCTCCGGCTGCCATTGGTAGGTGCATGGATATATGTATGAATATACACACGAGTGTGTGTTCACATGCACACTTTATATGAGACTGTGGGACCAGAGAACAATGCCTTTCTCTGAGAAATACTAAAAGTTTTGAAATGCTTACATTTGATTCTAGATTTGTTTCTGGTTTCTGTAGAACATTCTGTGGATCTGGCAGATATTTGGTTTATCTGGTTTTATTCTTTTTGATTACATTTGAAAACTCAATAAACAGATGGTTTTCTAAAAAATAGCATGTTACCAAAATTGGTAAAATTGAACCTAACTAATTTTAGAAAATAGAACCTCAATACACCATAATGTGTGGAAGAACATGAAAAGAACATTATTTCCAAGAAAGACTTTGGTTTTGCCAGTGTTCACTTTCAAGGGTCAGATACTGCAGTGCTGTTACGGTTCACGGCTCTTTGTTACAGAGTACACAAAAGGGATGCTGTCTTGACACTGTAGTGATTTAAAACACGCTTTGTGAGGGCGCCTGGGTGGCTCGCCCTCTGTTGGGCTTTGCATTAATAGTGGAGCCTGCTTGGGATTCTCTCTCTCTCTCCCTCTCCCTCCCTCTAAAAAAAAACATACACTTGGTGAAATAGGCGATGGGGATTAAGCGTACACGTATTATGACGGGCGCTGGGTAACATATGAACTGCTGAACTACTACGTCGTACACCGGAAACAGAACACTGTGTATCAACTATGCTGGAAAGAAACAAGAAATTGTAAAAAGTACCTCTTTATTCAAGGTACTGTGACTCATCACAAAGTAGTAGCTAAAGTCACCGTCAACAGGCACTTGGGGCCCACCACGTACACTGGGACGTGCCCTACACATTTTTATGTATTAAAAGTAATAATAATAAAATCTACTTTCATACTTGAACTTGACAAAGACAGCACACACAAACCTGCAGTTCGATCTCTCTTAAGAATTCAGATATAAAATCTAACTTACAATGAGAAAAAAGGCATAGATGTGTATTTTTTCTTTTTACTGGTCACTTATTATATTTGAGGCATTGTGCTAAGTCTTTTACATGTAGTATTATATCTTTAGTATTATCCTCACTTTCTAAGAGGAGAAAACCAGGTAAGAAAGATTAAGTCACACCCACGAAGTCACAGAGCTAATCAGTGGAGAAGCCAGGACTCAGATTTAGGTCTGACCTCAGAATCCCTTCTTTTTTCGGTTATGCTACACTGAAAATTTAAGCAGCACATCAAAGGAATACTTCACTGCAACACTAAGTAGCTTTTATCATGGGGTATAAAAATTTATTTGTATTAAGAGATCTGTTAAAATAATATAGCACATTAAAAATGTCAAATAAAGTAATCAATCTATGTAACCATCTGTAAAACCACTTAGCATTCAATAAAATTTAATACCCTTTCCTGATTTTTTAAAAAAGGAAAGCATTTAGAAATCTCAGCAATAGCAAAATATTTTTGAATTATCATTATGTTGAGAAAATACGCTCATATGCTTAGAACACTCACGGCTACTGAAACTCTGAGTGACTACAGCCATGACATCGGCCCCCTTTCCTTGTACTATACGGTAAAAAGGGCTGTGCATCTCACCAGCCCTCCACCTTTCTGAGGGTCCCAAGAAGTCCTCTACAATAACCACTTACAAGATGAATGAAAGCAACCCCGCACCCCAGAAGTGGGAGCAGGCCCGTGACCGTCACACCTGCAAAGCCCCTAGGGACCAGAGGCTCTTCGGCTCCCAGGAATGCAGAGCCTGCCCTGACTTCCGAGAGAATGCCGGAGGCTGGCTATCCCAGCAACCTCCATGGCTCCCTGCCATTCCTGAGCACCACACCTGGACGTCCTGCCGTCTCCGGCCAGTACTTCCGTGAGATCTGGACACGAAGACCCCTGATGGTCTCTCTGGCGGGACACAGCAGACTGTCTCCCGCCTCCGTGTGTGAGAGGTGGAGAGGCAGCTTATATGTTCCACAAGAGCTAAAAACTCTAGGATGTTATGTATATTCCTCAACAGGTGTAACTGTAAAATTTTATAGGATAGGTGACAAAAGAAAAATCAACTGAGCCGTGGCTGTGACCGTACCGTGAATACCCACATACGCAGCTGCTCCAGTCAACGCTCCTGGTCCTGAGAAGGACCTGCCAGGCCTTCCCCCAAGCCCATCCTGACTTTGACTAAAGTCTCTTCTTAGAAATTCTTTTTATCCCGTAAACCTACACCGCTGTACACTACAGTTCGGTCTGGTTTGCTGTATAGAGTAACCAAATCAAACCTTGTTTTTCCCGCTGGGTTCTCTGGCTCAGTATCATGTTGTGAGATTTTTCCATGTTTGAATAGCTACTGGTTCACTGAGATTCCTCGACAGAATTTCATGGTAAGGATGTATCACGATTTATTTATTCATCCACGGTACTGAGCTGTTTCCAGGTTGGGGCAATTAAAGTGTTTGTTGCTAGGACTATTCGTGATGCACGTGTGTCAAGATTTGTGGGAAGTATCTTTAGGTGAGAAACAGGTGCGGACTGGCCGAGCCGGAGGAAGCCCCCACCTCCCGCCCGAGCAGGTGCACAGAACTGTATTCCACAGCAGCTGTGCCGTTCACATTGCCACTGCTCTGTAGGGGAATTCCTCCTGCCTGTCTCTGCCACCATCTGATCCCGTCACTTTTAAATTTCAGCCACTCTGGTGGGTACACAGAGGTATCTCACTCCGGTTCTCATTTCCATTCATTAATTAATAAGTTCGATATGTTCATATATTTATGGTGTTAGGCTTCTGCTATGGAAAGCACCTGCTCAAATCTTTGCTCCATTTTAGGGATGAGGAAATAGGAATTTCCCACGGGGTTTTAAGTCCCCTGTTGATGGTATGTATTACCCATGTGCTCTCTGGCCCCGTGGCTTGCCTTCGTACTCTTCAGTGTCTTCCAGTGACTGAACTTGACTTTATCATTCCTGCTTTCCACGCCCTATTTAAAAAGCTTGTCCTATCCCGAGGTCTCCAAGTATTCTCCTGTGTTATCTTCTAAGTACTTTATGATCTTGCTCTGCACACTTTACAGTACACCTGGCACACATTTCTGAGCCGGGATGAGGTGGCGGCTTTCGGGACAGAGACCCAAGCTGCCAGCGCCGCCTGCGGAGAAGCCGCCCCTCCCCGCCCCTCCCGGGCTCTCCGCGCAGCCCCCGCACCGTCCAGCCTCGCACCGTCCAGCCTCGTGTCCACGGCACACGGCCGACTTCCGTAGCTTGGAGATAGATTCGGATTTCCGGGGCAATAAGAACCTCTACCTTGGTCTACTTTCTTAATGGGTTTTGGTCATTACTAGCCCTTTGTATTTCCACACAAATTTCAGAATCAACTTGTCAAGCTCTGCAAACACAGGGTAAACGGGCTTCTGACGGGGGCGCTGCTCTGAATGTAAAATCGGTTTGGGAAAAGCTGACATCATGCTAATACTAAATGTTTAAAGCCATAAAGACGGTAGATACCTTCTTTTGTGCTTTATAGTTTTTACACAGAGGGCCTATAAAGGAGGACGTTTTATTGCTGGATATTTGATATTGCTGTTACTGTAAATGGTCACCTTAAAATAATTTTCATTTTATGTTTATTGATAGTATACAGAAATGCAATCCTTTTTGCATATTAATCTTGAATACAGCAACGCTGCTGAATTTACTCACTACTCCTAATAGTCGCTACAGCTTCTTCTGGATCATTAGTTCACAATCATGTTTTCTGATTCCCATATCCTTTATTTTTCATCCTTCATAGTGCTGCCTACGACCAACTGCACAATACTCCATACGCCCGTAACAGGGGTACCCTCGTCCTATTTCTGAGAGCAGAAGAAAGCTTCTGAGAATCTCACCCAGCGAGTACATGTTTGCCGAAGTCATTCTGAAGACACCCTTCATCAGTTTAAGGAGATTCCCTACTATTCTTAGTTCGTTAAGAGTTTTGATCATGCATGTTGAATTTTATTAAATGCTTTTTCCTTTTCCACTGAGATGATTTCTCTCCTCTTTCTGTTAATCTGGTAAAGGTACATTGATATACACATATATTTTTTAATGAAGATTTTGTTTGAGAGAGAGAGCATGAGCACGGGAAGGGGCAGAGGGAGAAGCAGACTCCCCGCTGAGCTGGGAGCCCAACATGGGGCTCGACCTCAGGACCCCCAGGTTTATGACCTAAGCCAAAGGCAGACACTTAACCAACTGAGCCACCAAGTGTCCCCTGATTTTTTTTTAATGTTATTCCAACTTTGAAGTCTTTTGATAGTTACAGGAGTATCAGGCTTTCTATTTTTTCATTGGTTAGATTTTTTTTAGGACTCTGTCCATTTCCTTAAAAATGTATTAGTATGACACTGCTATGATATTCCCTCGTTTCTTGGGCCAGGACAAGCTACCTGGCACCTAATTGATTAAGATGCCCTGAACTCTGACGTGCCATCGGGGGACTTGAGGATGTAGTGACTTTCTGTCAACACCAGCTGACACGGCCCACTTGGGGTCACCATATGGCATGTGACGGAACCCGGCCTAACTGGGTCCCAATGGACCTGTCTGCCCTCCTCTCCCATGCTTGGGCCAGCGGCCCTCCCAGCTAACTCCTCCCTGTGCGTCCTCCCTAGGTGTCCTCTCTGACGTGGGATGGAGAACAGTGCATTCGGGTGCGAGGTCATCTCTCTGCTGCACCAGGCCACGATGCAAAGGAAATTATTTTTGTTTTGTATTAAAGGGGAAAGGTGTCCTCACTTTCAGAAACTGGAATTTTTAGGAAAAGCAAATAAACACTTCAGACTTTATCAAGTATCTTATTAAAGCAGTATATTTTTTTTTTTGAAAAGCACATAGGTTTTTGCTTTTGTTAGCCTCATTCAATGTAAGTCTAAATTATTTTCAGGTATTTGGATAAGGGTATTTTCTAAAAAGGTTTACATGGAGTAGTTCTCAAAATAAACTGATTTACTAAAATATTTTAGCGCTATGTTAAGGACATATTTCTAAAAAACTGATTTATTACAAACTATAGTTTTTTTTCTCCTGAGAGAAAAAAGTACCCATAATGAAAGCCATGAGGAAAAATGAAAAAGACTAAACAAAGATACAAATAAGTAATAATCAATTAAAACCAATTTTTAAGTTTATGGGAAAACATTATTTGGAATGTAATTCTAAGCACCAAAAAACATCTTTTTAAAGAGGAGTTAATGGCCTGAGCAATGTAAGGTTATTTAACATGGATTTTAATTGGCAGTGGAGTGTGAAAAGAGAGGAAATAATTTAGTCCAAAGACCCCAAAAACTAATACAACATTTCAATGTTTTTTTAAAAATCCTCTTAAGAACCGTTATTATTTTAAAATGCACCTTAAGACTTATCCAATTACCCTTACTCTCTAACCAATATTAAAACCTTCAGAAATTATAAGAAAATGATGTCAAACATTGAGGAGAGGGAAGAGCTGCCTTCCAATTTTGTACCAATCACAGCTATAAAAACATTTACAGGAGGAAGAAGCCACGATGCCATTTTAAACTGAAGAACAGGGCACCTGGGTGGCTCAGTTGGCTGGGCGACTGCCTTTGGCTCAGGTCATGATCCTGGAGTCCCCGGATCGAGTCCCACATTGGGCTCCCTGCTCGGCGGGAGGCCTGCTTCTCCGTCTCTCACTCCCCCTGCCTGTGTTCCCTCTCTGACTGTGTTTCTCTCCATCAAATAAATAAATCTTTTAAATAAATAAATAAATAAATAAATAAACTGAAGAACAGAGCTGACAAAACTCCCCCTCCAACACCAGCTTCTTGGTGTTGGTTCCAACACCAACATCCCAAGGCCGTTGCTGCAGGGCAGCTGTTCTCATGTTCCTCCATTACCAGCAGCAGCAGGACTATAGAAGTACCGTAGCAGGAGTACCATAACAGGAGTACTGTAGCACGAGTACCGTAGCACGAGTACTGTAGTAGGAGTACCGTAGCACGAGTACCGTAGTAGGAGTACCATAACAGGAGTACCGTAGCAGGAGTACCATAGCACGAGTACCGTAGCAGGAGTACCGTAGGAGTACCATAGCAGGAATACCGTAGCATGAGTACTGTAGCACGAGTACCATAGCAGGAGTACCGTAGCAGAAGTACCATAACAGGAGTACCGTAGCAGGAGTACCATAACAGGAGTACCATAGCAGGAGTACCATAACAGGAGTACTGTAGCAGGAGTACCGTAGCACGAGTACTGTAGCAGGAGTACCATAGCAGG
>PITA01015215.1:9155-50978 GCA_004023965.1 Spilogale gracilis
AGCCCGATGTGGGGCTCGATCCCGGGTCTCCAGGATCATGACCTGAGCCGAAGGCAGTGCTCAACCAACTGAGCCACCCAGGCGCCCCTTATTGACTTATTTTAGAGAGAGAGCACAAGCAAGCTGGGGGAGGGGCAGAGGGTAAGTGAGAATCCTGAAGCAAATGCGTGCTGACTGGGGGCTCGATCCCAGGACCCTGAGATCATAACCTGAGCCGAAACCAAGAGCCGGCCGCTTAACCAAATGCGCCACTCCGGTGCCCCACCCCCATCACAGTTTAATTCATCCACATGGTGCCACTTTCATCCCCAAGAGGCTGGTTCTCAAATTGTTCCTCTAGCATCAATTTCTCCAGAGCTTCGGTCCACATTTCAAACTGTGTCCTGGACGTTTCCACTTCATTTCCCCACCAACAAGGCAAATTCAGCCTACCTAAGACGAAGCTTGGCAGGATCAGAATCATAGACATTAGTTGTGGAAGGAACCCGAGGGATGACCTAATCCAGAACTGCTAAACCAGGGAGCTATGCCATACAGGAGTGGACAGTGAATGAGATCTGGGCGGGGGCAGATGGTCATCCTCCCAGCCCTCAGAGTGGCTGGGCCCTCTGGGCTTTTTACCCCTGTCCACTAGGGCCTCATCCTCTGATGGCCGTATGAGAGTGGGGTCTGATAATGAGTGAAAGGCCACTACTGGCACTCAGCTGAGGGGACATCACTGCCTGCGTAAAGATGCTGGCGGAGTTTGTGTCCCAGGCGCCCAAGGATCATGAGGTCCGATCCAGTGGGGAGGGAGGTATGAGTGAGTGTGGGGGCGGGTGGGGGTTCTGATGCAGGCAGCTTAGAAACTCTCTTTGCATACTTTTATATTAGAGAATTTTGTTTGTGACCAGTGTGCTACAAATAATGTCCAAGATCTGATGTGACCATTCTATTTTTTTATTTTTAAAAATTAATTAATTAATTAATTAATTAGACAGAGAAAGAGAGAGAGAGAGAACATGGCAGGCAGGCTAGCAGGTAGAGGAAGAAGGAGAAGCAATCTCCCTGCTGAGCAGAGAGCCCCATGAGGGGCTCAATCTGAGGACCCTGGGATCATGACCTGAGCCGAAGGCAGACACTTAATGACTGAGCCACCCAAGTACCTCGGAGGTGACCTTTCTAAAAGGCCTCCGTATTCTGCAACTTAGAGCCTCATCGTTATTTTGAATTACTAGCTATGAAAATGTTTGGTTGGATCTAAAATCCACAAGAAATTTTATAAGCACATTTGTCAATGAAAGAAAAGGAAGAGCTTTAAATATAACTTAAATATAATCTCTCCTGTTGTAAATGTTCCAGTGGTTATAAAAGTCCTTTCAATTTTTTTTTTTATCACCTACGGCTGCAAACAGTTTCTTGTCATTTAGAGAGATCACTGCTAAGGAGTCTGGATCAGGAATTGCATGAGCTATTTAAAACACAAAGCTGAGAATATAAAGTTCAAGTTTCTCATTTAATAAAAGAGAGCTGGGGTCCCTGGGTGGCTGAGTTGGTTAAGTGGTTGCCTTCAGCTCAGGTCACGATCCCAGGGTCCTGGGATGGAGTCCTGCATTGGGCTCCTTGTCCAGCGGGGAGCGTGCTTCTCCCTCTCCCCCCTACTTGTGCTCTATCTCTTGCCAACTCTCTCTCAAGATTTTATTTATTTACTTGAGAGAGAGAGAGAGAGAGAGATCACAAGCAGGTTCCTCAGGGCAACAGGCAGAGGGAGAGGGAGAAGCAGGCTCTGGGGGCTCTATGTCAGAACCCTGGGATCATGATCTGAGCCAAAGGCAGATGCTTAACTGAATGAGCCACCACCCAGGTGCCCTTCTTCTTCTTCTTTTTTTTTAATCATGATTTCTTTTTTCAATTTTAGAGTCAGGAAAGTCTTTTCTTTTTTTTTTTTTGGGAGAGAGAGAGCGAGCATGTGAGCACGCATATGGATGGTGAGGGGAGGGACAGAGGGAGAGAGAGAGAGAGAATCCTAAGCAGGTTTCCCACCCAGCAAAGAGCCCGACATGGCTGAATCTCACTACTCCGAGATCACGATCAGAGCCAAAATCAGGAGTTGGACATTTAACCGACTGAGCCACCCACGCGCCCCTATCCTCTAGTTTCCATTAGATGCCATATTTTAAAGTGTTGGAAAGTACAGATCTAACGCCCCTCATCTATTTGTAAGGAACCTGGGCCTCTATCAGGGTTGAGTGAGCTAAGGTCACAGAGCTAATCACTTCCTTCCTAACCCAGCTCCTGGGTTGACTTTCTGAGTCTTCACTGCTGGTCTGTGATCCATCACTCTCTGAGTCAGTCAAGTCCAAGTCGACTCACGCTGACTTCTTTCTGTGTGTGTCACATTCCACTCAACCTCTGTCCCCTCCCAAGGTACCTCCACATGTTGGGAGTGAAACCTAGGTCCTCCCATCCTAGCCTTCCCGGCGGCTAGACTCTGCACTCAGGCCCTGACACCTCAGCCTTGGCACGGGAAGCTAGCGGGGCGGTGGAGCAGTGCCCAGCGCCTAGCGTTGGTGCATTACCAGGACAAGCTGGGCTTCGTGCCAGGCAGCGACAGCCGTGCTGTCTTCGCCAGGTTAAGAGCCTGATTTTGTAGCATTTTCTGGCTGCAGAATCAGATGCTGCTTCTGGGGCACTCCCAAAGATTCCGTGAGCTTAAAGCAAGCAAAGTTGGTTTCTGTTGCTTAGAACCAAGAACCCAACTGATAAAGAAATCAGAACCAGGCTGGTTGTAGGCTATAGACGCTCAGGGAAATGGGGTGAAGGTAGTTGTGACTACATAGTCTTTTGAGGTGCATGGTAGAGAAAATGCATCTGATACTGAGGTTTGAGATTTGAAAAGCCCACAGCAACTAGTGGCAAGATAATTCAACCAGCTCTGTGTCCCCTGGAATGAGAGGCAAGTCTTCAAAAGAGTGAATGGCTGCAGCCATAGAAGATATAATGAATGTGAGAAATTTGACTGTGGGGTGTGGTGCTTTCTTCCAACAGTGCCGGATCCTTGGCAGCTGTCTTAGATTTACAAGACTGGATCTATGTAAATATGTACCACATTGTATATATGCTTCTTTAACGCATTTTCCAAATGACCCGAAAGCTTGCTAACATTGAACGACAGCAAAGAACAGAAGAAAGTTCTTTATTAGGTTCAGGCTACAGTGCAAGGATTTCTGCTAAGTGGTCCTCATTACCCAGGGGATCTGGCGGGGCTGTGTGCACAGCCACCCACTGGGGTGCTGAACAGAGCCTGTGGCAAGCCCCCAGAAGATCACCCCCATATTGTGTTTATGGTTTGGGAGCAAAGCTTTGCTCTCTTTGGCAAACGACTATTCTCCTTTCTAGAAACTGTTCTTAAATTTCTCCTGGGCCCTGGCAAGATCGACAGCCTGACCACAGAGTACCAGTGACCACATGACCTATGTGGCTTATCATCATGGGTATCTGTCCCACTTGGCCATAAAGTGCCCAGTGGTGTCTGGTTCCTCAAGAGGGCGTGGAATATATAAGAGCAGACCTGAGCATTTCTTGGAGAAGACACAGCCATGCACCTCCCAGTATGTTTCCTCACATTTCACTCCCATCCCTCCCTCAGTTCATAGTCCTGGCCTTATGGGAAGCTCCCTCCCGTGGCCAGGTGACTAGGGAGGACACTTGAGCTTGGCTTACAAATGGTATAGCTGGGAGGGGCTCTTATAGTTGCACTTGCAAATGATCTTGAAAGGACAATGGCAAGAGGAAATCTCCCAGTGGGTAGAGTTTTGAGTTGTATTCTTACGACTCTCTCTCTCCAGGTGCCCCAGAATACTATGCTCTCCATAGTGCAGGATACGGGTTGCAAACTTGTAGACTCTGGGCTGTAACTGAATTGCATTTATTGGACCAATCTGAAATTTTGCTTGTTTTTAAATAACGTGGTTGCCATTTAAAAACCAGATTTCATATGAAATGCACATATCCACCTTCTCTTTAAGAATTTGAAGATCTGGGGCACTCAGCTCAATCCTATGATGGAGGCCTCTCTGCTCAGCAGGGAGCCTGCTTCCTCCTCTGTCTCTGCCTGCCTCCCTGCCTACTTGTGATCTCTCTATCAAGTAAATAAATGAAAATCTTCAAAAAAAAAAAAAAAAGAATTTGAAGATCTGGCTATTTTACACCCCCATATTCCCACCACTACCCTCCCTAAGCAAAACACAGGCCCTTCAGTCTTTGCCTTGCCCACTTTACTTTTCTTACTTACAGGATCCTTGAAGGCATGTAAATTTGCCACTCTTGATACAATCGGATTATGCTGAGTTTACTTGGCAGTTAATGCTTGTATTTTCATTTTCATTTCACTTGTGTTCCATCCTTCTAACTAGATTGTAATAAGCCATTTGGTGGACAGAATCCTGTTTACTTTCTTTAAATCACTTTTTAGTTGTCACATATTCGATAAATACGAATACGCGTATAAAACCTTTCTCGAATCTCGAGCTGACCTTGACCCCTGAGTTGAATACCTGATTTGGTCTGCCGGTGCCTGACATTTCATCATCATGATTCGTTCCCTGGGCTGAACTGAGACCTGGTGACTTGTCAGGTAAAGAAATTAAAATTGTGTTCCCACAAACATAAAACATGTTGAAGTAGATTTTAGAAAGTCATCCTTTCTACTGCTTATGAGAAGCTGGGAAAGTTCTTGCTGACGTGGTCGAGTTTCTAGTTGGGACCCTGGGAAAGGTGGAGGAGGACTGGAATGTAGGTAGTTTTGGAGCTTATCTGAGGCTTTTCGGATGAGGATTTTATCCAATGAGCCTCAGAGTGACTTGCCCTCGGGGTCTGGCCTCCCAGAGCGTAGTTCCTGGCACAGCCCCTGAGCAGTTGTCAGTGGATCAGTTTTAGGACTCTCTAGAACCAAGCCCTAGGAGTTTCACGTTTCTGGGAGCTCGTTTCCCAGGCCCCAGTTACTTTCTCTCCCGCGCTGGTGCAGGCGGACCCCCTCCGCGACATCCTCCGGCTCTTTCAGCATCAGTTTCCCCCAAGGGGGCAGAAGGGGGACGAGTATGGGGCCGCTCCTGCCCTCCTCTCCGAGCCGGGGAAGAAGAGACGCGGGAGCGAGGACCTGCTGACCCCGGGCTTCAACGAGCGCTCTGCGGAGGCAGCTAGCTCCTCAGGCCTGTGACCTGCGGACCTCTGCGGACAGAGCACCCCTCTCCCCGGCGCCGCCCGCGTCCGCGGTCCAGCAGCGCAGCGCGGAGGCGCCCCGGGCTCCCCGCCCCCGACCCGGCGCTCCCGCGCTCCCCCTAGCGGCGGCCGCGCGGCCTTGCTCCGTCCCAGGCTCGTCGGCGGCGCAGCTCACGTGACCGCGCTCCGGGCCTGCGGCCGCTGTCGGTTCCCCCAGTCACCGAGCGAGAGGGAAGAAACAAGATGGCGGCTGAAGGCGATCCGGAGTGGGGCCCCAGCAATTCGGATTGAGCCTTCTCCCTCCACCCGCTTCCGCCGGCCGGGCCCCTCCCGCCCGGCCCCGCCGGCCTCCCCACCCGGCCCCGGCGCCCCCCACCGCCACCCCTCCGCCCGCCCCTCCCCCCTCCGCTTTCCCTTCTCCCCCCGCCTCGGCTCCGACATGAGGGGCCGGCGGGGCAGGCCGCCCAAGCAGCCCGCGGCTCCCGCTGCGGAGCGCTGCACCCCGGCCCCGCCGCCGCCGCCGCCGCCACCTCCGCCCACGTCCGGACCCATCGGGGGGCTCCGCTCGCGGCACCGCGGCAGCAGCCGGGGCAGGTGGGCCGCCGCCCAGGCTGAGGTGGCGCCCAAGACGCGGCTGAGCTCGCCCAGGGGGGGCAGCAGTAGCCGGAGGAAGCCGCCGCCGCCGCCGCCGCCGCCGGCGGCCCCCCCCAGCACCAGCGCCCCGGGCCGGGGGGGGCGAGGAGGCGGGGGCGGCAGGACGGGGGGCGGGGGCGGCGGCGGCCACCTGGCCCGGACCACCCCGGCCCGGAGGGCCGTCAACAAAGTGGTGTACGATGACCACGAGAGCGAGGAGGAGGAGGAGGAGGAGGACATGGTCTCCGAGGAGGAGGAGGAGGAGGAGGAGGAGGACGGCGACGCCGAGGAGACCCAAGATTCCGAGGACGACGAGGAGGATGAGATGGAGGAGGACGACGATGATTCCGATTATCCGGAGGAGATGGAAGACGACGACGACGACGCCAGTTATTGCACGGAAAGCAGCTTCAGGAGCCATAGCACCTATAGCAGCACTCCAGGTACCCACCCAGCCCAGTTGCTGCAGACTCCTTCCCTACCTCCTCTGCCCTCCCCCTTGCTCACTCCTTCTCTGGTCTCCCCTCCCCCCCCCCCCCCCCCCCCAGACGGAGGGGAAACGCGACGGCACATCAAGTGGCAAAAAACTAGATTTAAAGAGGAAAGAGGCGCATTGTTCAAAATGGAGATTGCATTGTTGCAGTTTGCAGGCCACACACTCGCTCTCTCTTTCTCTCCCCCCAACCCCCTCTTTTTCCTCTTCAAAATTTGTGCCAGTGCAGTGTCTCCACCGGGCAGGATTGAAACTTTGGCACACGCATATCCATTGCATTCATTTTTCTCCCCTTGTTTTGGTTTGGTTTTTGGAATGAAAGAAGCTTCTTGTTTTGCAAACCTCTTTGCATTTCTAATGTGGTTTCTTTTAGATTTTTATTATATATCTGTTCCTTAAAAGGGAATTGAGGCTTTAGACAGATTGTGGCACACAAACACACGCAAAAACATCCTTCTCTTCACACCCTTTGCAGTGTGGGGTTTTTTTTTGTTTGTTTTAAGGAAATGGATCAGTTGGGTTAGTAGGAGAGCCTTATCTGGTCCTGTGTGTTTGTTTTTATTCTTGAGTGCTAATGGGCTCGTGCAACAGTTGCTGGTAAATGGCTGATTAAAAAGCAAAGTAGAAAATCAAACAAAAGGAAACAAATTTAGCAATTCATTCGATTGCAGATCATTTTGGTAAAATCTAAAGGGAACAAAAAGTAAGAAACTGCAGCAACATGCGTCTTAACTAAATCGATCCCTTTGCTTCGCCCCAGAAATGCAGTTTGGGTCACCTGTTGCAGAAGATGCGTAGTTGATCAGGCAGACAATTGCTGAAGGTGAACTTTTGGACCAGCTTCTTAGTCACATGGCAGAAGTACATGGGGATTTATTACAAAATGATTTTTTTTCTTGATTCTATTTCTAAGGATGAAAGTTGTCTTTGCTCTGGATCCGTAATGAATTTCTCCAGGGTGACTTTTCTCCTATTTTCTCACAGAAAGTTTCTCTAGGCTGGTGCTGAGATGCATTTTTTCCCCCCTAAACACACACAATTGCTGCTTTGTATTAAATACGTAGTTGCAGATTACTAAATTGTGGAGGGAAAAAAGTTACTTGTAGCAATAACCTACAAGATTTTTCCTTTATATTTTTGTTAATCTAGATTAACTAAATTAGATTCCAATTTTAAGAGCATTTACAAACTGAAATTTATGAGGAAATAGGATCTTAGAAAAGTAATTGAGGTGTGTCACTTGTTTTTGATAGAGACTAGGGTTGAAGAAGGGGTTAAATTTAGATGTTTCCATTTTTTATAAATACTTAACTACTTCCGGAGGAGTTTGAGTATTAAGCCAGATGAAGACTCATTTAGGTTGTCCTAACAGCAAATGCAAAAGGTAATTTTCTTTTGCCTGACAATATCTGTCTTCCTTCGCCCAGTCAGGGGGAGGAGGGGATGCTGGCAGGAGAGTGAAGGGAATGAATCAAGTGTCAAATATTTATGTCTGGTTGTAGAAGGTACTGCACGTCACTTTTCTTAGCCAGCTTAATATCTTTTATACTAATAGTTTTTACCTTGAGGAATTGTATATGGTTCTTTCTACCCAGAATTGAAAGAACCATAGAAACTGAATTACACTATCTGAGGAAGTTTTCTTGGGCTAGACAGAGTGGAGGCATTTTGGCAGGACCGTTCAGCTAACTTAAACCTCTTTGAGGGACTAGCAAATAATACCTAGGATTGATAGCTGTGTGTATGCCGAGTTAAATTGCAATTTGTGTCCCCCCCCCTTTTTTTTTTTAAGATTTTATTTATTTGACAGAGAGAAACACAGCCAGAGAGGGAACACAAGCAGGGGGAGTGAGAGAGGGAGAAGCAGGCCTCCTGTCCAGCAGGGAGCCCGATGTGGGACTCATCCAGGGTCTCTGGGATCATGACCTGAGCCGAAGGCAGTCACTTAACCAACTGAGCCACCCAGGTGCCCAGTTTCCCTTTTTTTTTTTTTTTTAAAAAAAAAACAAACAAAAAAAACCATGTTTGTTTGTGTACTTCCATGACATTTTGTTTTATTAGTGATACTTGTAGACTACCTTGTGTATCCTTGTGTATACTTGTCCTATCTTTATATGAAGTTAAGGATTATATATCCTTGTGTTAATCTTAGATCTCCTGCAGTTCCTAGTACAGTGCCTTGCACATAGCAGTGGCTCATCAATGATTGGCTGGGTAAATGATTGTCAGTTAGGTGAGAGCTTGTAGTGGATGAAGTTTTGGTAATTCTGCAGTGGGTGCCCTTGCTCCTAAATATTTTGGATTTGGGAAACTAAAAATTGGTTTCATTAGATTTTGGTAGTTTGACCAGTGAGTGTTTTTAGTACAAAACTTAGTGTGTTTCAAGCTGCTCTTTCATATTACTTGGCAGGCATTTTCCTTTCTTTATTGGATGTGATGTTAACTTGTTGGATGTTTTACTTCTTGAAACACATTATTCCTCAAGATTATGGCAAAAGGGATCATGCATTTTGTGTTCTAAATTTTGAGAATATGTCCACTTGGCTAGAATGAGTAACAGTGCATGACAGTGAGTTGTTGAGGCTAAGCACCAGTTTCAGTGGTTTTCTCGTCTGTATTTCCAGACAATGAAGGCTAAGGAGAAGGCTGTCAGGTAAACGTGTATGCTTGGGGAGAAAAAACATTCTGGGGCTGATATCCCAAGAGCACAGAAGGAAATACAGTTGGTGGATTGAATCCTGTACTGTAAAGGCTAAAAAAAAGATTTATAGTTTATTGGGAATTTAGAACAATTTGAATAATTTTTGTAGGCAGTACTACCGTTGGCTCAAGTACTAACATATTAAATTTCTTCCATAAGAAATTTTTCATTTTTCTATTCATCTTAGTTGAGTGATTTCTAGATAATATGATTGTTCATGATGCAGTGATGTTGGTTGATTTGTGACCTTACTTTCCTAAAATCAGTTTTTTAAAACATTTTATTTTTTTAGTAATTTTTTTTTTAATTTTTATTTCTTTACTTGGGAGGGAGAGCAAGCACAAGCAGGGGGAGCAGCAGAAGGAAAGAGAGAAGTAGGCTCCCTGCTGAGTAGGGAGCCTGATACTGGACTCGATCCCAGGACCTTGGATCACGACCCAAGCCAGAGACAGCCACTCAACCCACTCAGCCACCCAGGCGCCCCTATTTTTTTAGTAATCTTTACACCCATTGTTGGGCTCATGTCATGACCCCGAGATCAAGAGTTACATGCTCCTCTGAGCCAGCCAGACACCTCTAAAGTCATAGATTTTAAACACTATTTTTTTTTAAAGATTTTATTTACTTATTTGACAGAGAGAAACACAGCTAGAGAGGGAGCACAAGTGGGGTAAGTGAGAGAGGGAGAAACAGGCTTCCTGCTGAACAGGGAGCCCAATGGAGGCTCAATCCCAGGACTCTGGGATCATGACCCGAGCCGAAGGCAGATGCCTAACTACCGAGGCACCCGGGCGCCCCTAAAAAGTATTTTCTTTGGAGATTAAATGTTTTCCTTTTATGAACAAAGATTTTAAATGGATGCCTAAGAGATTCATATGACAAATAATACAATAGAAATGACAGTTTATTAATTCAAAATTGAAATCATCTCGTTTTGCTTCAGCTAGAGGCATTTGGCTGAAAAAGGCTTCTATTTATTTTCATTGTTTAGAGCTATTTGAGGGGCGCCTGGGTGGCTCAGTTGGTTAAGCGACTGCCTTTGGCTCAGGTCATGATCCCAGAGACCCGGGATCAAGTCCCACATCGGGCTCCCTGCTCGGTGGGAGGCCTGCTTCTCCCTCTCTTAGTCCCTCTGCTTGTGTTCCCTCTCTGGCTGTGTTTCTCTCTGTCAAATAAATAAAATCTTAAAAAAAAAAAGTAACTGTTTAGAGCTATTTCAGCCTGGAGATTTAATGACATATATATATATATGTATATATATATATACTTTAAATATTATTTATTATTTATCAGAGAGAGAGAGAACCCAAGCAGACAGGCATAGCAGGTAGAACAGGCAGAGGGAGAAGCAGGCTCCCCACCAAGCAGGGAGCCTGATGCACAACTTGATCCCAGGATCGGGGATCATGACCTGAGCCAAAGGCAGTCGCTCAACTGATTGAGCCACCCAGGCTTCCAATGACATATTTTTTTAAAAAGATTCTGTTTATTTGAGAGAGAGAGAGCATGAGCACAGAGGGAGAGGGAGAAGCAGACTCTCCCTGACTAGGGCAGAGAGTCCGACTAGGGCTTGATCCCAGGACCCTGAGATCATGACCTGAACCAAAGGCAGATGTTCAATTGAGTGAGATACCCAGATGCCCTTTATGACATATTTTTTATATTTATTAATATATTTGAGGGAGAGAGTGCACGCACATGTTTGAGCTGGGGCAGGGGCAGAGGGAGAGGGAGAGAATCTCAAGCAGATCCCACATTGAGCTTGGAGCCCAACATGGGGCTGGATCCCAGGACCCTGAGATCATGACCTGAGCCCAAACCAAGAGTTGGGCACTTAAACCACTGAGCCACCGAGGTGCCCAGGTTTTATGACATATATTGTCAATGCATTGAGAAAGACCATATAGAAAATCTGTTTTGAATAGGTGGTGTTCTGAGAGCACCTTGAAATCAAGCGTTTGCTAAATAAAAACAAATCATACTTGAAACTGGATTTTTTGTTTTGTTTCGTTTTAATTTTTTGAAATATGTATTTAACAGAGAGCACAGAAGGGGGAGCAGCAGGCAGAGGGAGAGGGAGAAGCATTCTTGCTGAGCCGGGAGCCTGATGTGGGTCTCAGTCCCAGCACCCGGGGATCATGACCTGAGCCGAAGCCAGATGCTTAATGATTCAGCCACCCAGGCACCCCAGAAACGGGATAGTTTTTGCATTTAACTTGTGTGGGACTTTTGAGGTATTATACTTAGCTGGAATTTTGAAATTTGGAGCCTCTGATGACTTCAGAAAGCCAAAGCCCTGATGTTTTCCTGGTAGAGTTAGTGATTTATGTCCTCTAAGGATTATAACAAAGGAGAATAGTGGCACAAATGCCATGAACGGTAGATTTATCTGAAGCAGAATTTGTTACTCGTTTGGCAATATTTATCCTCATTGGTGTCAGCCAAATGTCTTTTTGGTATTTGTGTAATTCCGTATTGCTACAAGTGAAGGACAGAGTGCTGTAGAGATTTAGAGAAGGACAAGTTTATACCCTCTCTGGGGGAGTTGGTGTGGGTATATGCTTCTTGGATGGGCATGTGCAAGGTGAGGATGGATAGTTCAAGGGAGGGAGCAGCATGAACTCAGGCACTGATCTTTTTTTTTTTTTTTTTTTTTGAGATTGTATTTCTTACATAATCTCTACACCCATTGTAGGGCTCAAACCCACAACCCGAGATCAAGAGTTGCAGGCCCCACCAACCTGCGCTCCAGCCAGGTGCCCTCAAGGCATTGATTTTAAATGTGGGCAGTTTTAAGTATCCTGGTTTAGCAAGAGCCTGAATATGTGAATAAGAAATAAGCACTAAAGGTCTGTTTGTTGGGCTGTATCTAGAGAACCAGGCTGTAACTTTGTACCTCTCATCTGTAGGTAAATATTGGGCTAGATCAGTGATCTTCATTTTTCACTCTTGAACCCCCAAGAGATATGCAGTATTCCCATCAGCAGCATGCAGGAGAATGAAACAAAACCAGATCAAATCATGGAGATACAGTTAAGCTACCGTTGCAAACAGCTTTTTCCCCCTAAATTGAGAGGATTACTGGAGGAGGTGGTTTCTGAAGCCCCCCCCCCCGATCTATTTCAAATCTTTTTCATTTGTGGGTATTGGTGATCAATTGGAAGATCAACAAGTGGAATATGATTTCAGTGGGATGTTAGCAGTTTAGCATAGCTTCTGTTCGGCAGGATGGATTGGAAGATGAAATTTCTTTTCTTTCTTTTTTTTAAAAGATTTTGTTTATTTATTTGACAGAGAGTTCACAAGTAGGCAGAGAGAGAGGAGGAGGAGGCAGGCTCCCTGCAGAGCAGAGAGCCCGCTGCGGGCCTCCATCCCAGTACTCTGAGATCATGACCTGAGCCGAAGGCAGAGGCTTTAACCCACTGAGCCACCCAGGTGCCCGGAAGATGAAATTTCTAGTGGGTATCTGGATGGGTTTTGAAGCGCTGAGTGGCAGATCAGTTCAGGAGGTACTTGAGGTTCCCCATGCCTTGACAATATCAGCAGTGTAGATAGAGGAATACATCACATATGCCTGTGTAGGAATGCTAGTGCTTTGAGTGCCAATGGGAATTCAGGATTATAAGGGAAATGAGTGAGATCTGTTTTTAGGTATCTGTATCTGAAGAGGTTAAACATAAGAATTGGAAGAAATGAAGGTCCCGAAGAGTTACTAAAAAGTTGGGCAACATGATCTGTGAGTGGTAAGGAAGTACGCCTGAGGTATGTGGTAAAGAATAGTCTTGTGTACAGTTCAGGTTCATCTCCCTTTGGTGTATATTTGGGGTTGGAGCTATGTATTGAAATGTGTACACACAGCAACACTGGGGTTGTTGAGGCCAGGATCTCTGATTTCTTCTGTTAGATTCTCCTTTACTCTTCAGTACCCTGTGTCCTCCCTGTGACTCAGATCCTTGGAGGGGCCTTGGGGATGAGAAGGTGGTGGTTGTGGTGAGGACTGATAATCTGGGTGACATGGACGGGAGCCAATGCTAGTAGATGCCCTCCTTGCATTGAATAGATTATTCTCTTCCTGGTCTTTTTTCTCTTTGAATGCTTCTTTATTTTTTTAAAGATTGTATTTATGTGAGAGTGAGAGAGAGCACAAGAAGGGGGAGTGGCAGAAGGAGAGGGAGAAGCAGGCTCCACACTGAGCCGGGAGCCTACTAAATAAATAAATAACTAAATAAATAATTCTCAAGCAATATTTAATAATTCCATTTAAAAAATAGCTCTGTTGAGGGGCACCTGGGTGGCTCACTTGATTAAGCATCTGACTTCAGCTCAAGGTCCAGGAATCGGGCACTGTATTGGGCTTTCTCTGCTCAATGAGGAGCCTGCTTCTCCCTCTTCTCCCTGCTTGTGCTATCTCTGTCACTATCTATGTTTCTCCCAAATAAATAAATAAATTTTTTTTTTTTTTTTTTTTAAACAGCAGTTTTCTTAGGATGAATGAGAGCTGGGTTGTAAGTCTTCCAAATTATCTCTGATTTTGGGTTGCCTTATGTCTGTTTGGAGAATTTATCCTAGAAGGATTTGTCAAAGAAGGACTAGTTTAAGTGGAGTCATACCATTGATTCCCACACTGTCACAGTGGGGACTTGTGGCAGGTATTGGAGGCAAATGTAAACCCGCTGCAAAATTTTAAGCTGTCATGGTATGTGAGAATCTGAGGAGTCTTGATAAATCCTTTGTGTGCGCCAAGAATCTAGAGGGATAGCATGTAGCATAGAGATTTAAAGTGGAGAATTTGGATCATACTTCATGAGTTTGAATCTGCACTGTCTGATGATGGGCTGTTTGCTTAACACTTGGTGTCTCACTTTCCTCATTTGTAAATTGGAGGTATCAGTACTCAGTTTAGTGTCATGAGGACTAAATGGTTAATATACATGAAATGCCTAGAACAGTGCCTGGCACATGGTAAAGATTCAGCCAATACTAGCTATTATTATCTGTTGATTTGCTCCTGAACTGAGGATAGAGATTCGTTTTTTTTTTTTAAGATTTTATTTATTTATATGACAGAGAGGGGAGAGCACAGCAGGGGCATGGTAGGCGGATGGAGAGGGAGAAGCAGGCTCCCAGCTGAGCAAGGAGCCTGATGCAGGGCTTGATCCCAGGACCCTTGATCCCAGGATTCCCAGGGGAATCTCCCCTGAAGATGGAGAGTCTATGAAGGTATAGAAACATTACTTCGAGTACAGTGAAAAATGCCATCTAGGGGTGCTGGCGTGTCTTGGGTGGTTAAGTCTTCTACTCTTGTTCTCAGCTCAGGTCATGATCTCAGGGTTGTGAGTTCAAGTCCCACGTTGGGTTCCACACTGGGCACGGAGCCTTCTTCAAAAAAAAAAAAGGAAGTCATTTGACTCAAAGTATAAACAAATTTTAAGGACCACATTTAAGTAAAAATATGCATTAAAACAGAGCTTTAGGGGTGCCTGGGTGGCTTAGTCATTACACATCTGCCTTCAACTCTGGTTGTAGTCTCAGGGTCGTGGGATCAAGCCCCAGATCAGGCTCCCTGGTCAGCCGGAAGCCTGCTTCTCCCCACCCCACCCTGCTTGTGTCCCCCCCCCCTCTGTCAAATAAATAAATAAAATCTTAAATAAAAACAACAGAGCTTTGGGCGCCTGGGTGGCTCAGAGGGATTAAGCCTCTGCCTTCAGCTCGCGTCATGATCTCAGGGTCCTGGGATCGAGTCCCACATCGGGCTCTCTGCTCAGCAGGGAGCCTGCTTCCCCCTCTTTCTCTGCCGGCCTCTCTGCCTATTTGTGATCTCTCTCTCTCTGTCAAATAAATAAATGTTTAAAAAAAAAAAAGAAAACAAACAAACAACAGAGCTTTATTTTCCCCCTTTAAAAGAAATTTTAAGTATTTAAGTGACCCATTTAAAAAGTTTAGTTTAGCTATCATCTGACTTATTCCAGAACTTTGATAAATTAATAAATTTACTTCAGTTATTCACAGTGGTCAGTTAGAGTAGAGAAAGCATTTGTGACACTTTTAACTCTCGGTAGTTCATGCTATCTTTCTCTGCCTGCTCTTCAATACCAGTTTTCCAGGTTTTCAAACCTGCCTGTACATGGCCCTCTCACTGTCTCCCTCCTTCCTCAGAAGGCTGATCTGTTTTCAGGTTATTGTTAAGAATTGCAATGAAAAATTATAAAAATAGTGCAGATTTACTTGTTTGGGAAAATACTAATGATACAAAGATGAAAATGAAAGTCTGTAATTTCACCAACCAAAGATAACTCCTGGGATGTTTTTATTCCTTTTTATTCCTTTTTTTTTTTTTAAGATTTTATTTATTAAAAAAAAAAGATTTTATTTATTTATTTGACAGAGAGAGAGAGGCAGAGAGAGAGGGAACACAAGCACAGAGAGTGAGAGAGAGAAGCAGGCTTCCCGCCAAGCAGGAAGCCTGATGTGGGGCTCCATCCCGGGACTCCAGGATCATGACCTGAGCCAAAGGTAGACGTTTAGGGACTGAGCCACCCAGGTGCCCCATGTTTTTATTTCTATAGCATGTTTTTACCTATGTATTTTTAAAAAGGTACAACTGGGGGTGCCTCAGTTGGGCTTCTGGCTCTTGGTTTCAGTTCAGGTTATGATCTTAGGGTCCTGGGATTGAGCCCCACATCTGGCTCTGTGCTCAGCAGGGAGTCTGCTTGGGCATTCTCTTTCTGTGTCTCCCCACTCACACGTATGTTTGTGCTCTCTCTCTCTCAAATAAGTAAGTAAATTTTTTTTAAAGGTACAACTGGTTATAATAAACTGTTTTTACTTGATATATAGCAAGATTTCCCCCTATCATTGTCTTTATCAAGGTAGTACATGAACATAAATATCAAATTAAAATTGTATTAAAGGCTCATAGTGAACAAAAGCAGTTCCCTGGTGTACCTATTTCTACCTGAGATGACTTTAGGGACAGTGGCTTTCAATTCTTATAGTTGTTTTTTCCTCCCCTTGGCATTTACCACAGTATTTAAAAATAATATGGTTATATTTGGTTTATCATTTTAGACATTTCTCTTTTGACTTGGTTTATGGTAGATGAAGAGTTAGCCTTTATTATAATTACTCTTTCTTATTCTTTTATTACAGTTATATGATCATAACTATGTAAATATGATTTATTTATATGATTATTATAACTAATACCTTTTCTGGAGTTACTGCCTTACTTTTTCACTAGCTTAATGTTATATATATCTAGCCCAGTGCACTGTCAAGTCTGTAAAACATCTTATCACTTACTATTTTATAGACTCTCAAATATATAACAATCTCATTTTTTTCGCCTTGGTGGTCTCCCTTCTGCATCCCTCCCCATTTCTGCTTTCACCTGAACTGGTTGCTCTGTAGGTCTGCTGGACATCGCACTGGAACTTCTTTTTTTTTTTTTTTTTTAAAGATTTTGTTTATTTGACAGAGAGAAACAGCCAGAGAGGGAACACAAGCAGGGGGAGTGAGAGAGGGAGAAGCAGGCCTCCCGCTGAGCAGGGAGCCTGATGTGGGACTCCAACCCGGGTCTCTGGGATCATCACCTGAGCTGAAGGCAGTCGCTTAACCAACTGAGCCACCCAGGCGCCTCGCACTGGAACTTCTTTTTGCTGCTCCCCCATGTATATTCTCTTTCTTGAGTCCTACGTTTTTCCTGATTTACTTCTCTTTTTCAGCACAACCAACCTCTAGTTGCTTCCTAAGAATGGGTGCATGAGAAATAAACTTAAAAAAAATATTTTACCTTTGAGAATGCTCTTTGCTAGTGAGCGCTGTGTATTGTTTAAGACTGATGAATAACAGACTTGTATACCGCAGAAACAAATAATCAATTATAAGTTAATAATAATAAAAAATAAATTAAAAAAGAAAAGAAAATGCTTTGTGACCCTAATATTGATAGTTTGGCTGGGTATAGGATCCTAAATTTAAAAATTGGTTTCACTTGAAAGACTTGCTCTATCATGTCCCAGCATCTGGTGTTGCAGTTGAGAAGTTTGGGGCCATTCTGATTACTTCTTTGATGTGTGACCGTTTTTTTTGCTTTTTAAAGCATTTAGGCTCTTTAGGGTCTCAGTATTATGAAGTTTCATAATGCTATATCCCTTGATGTTGCTCTTTTTTTCATTCATTTTGCTGGGTGCTTTGTGGCTTCCCCCCCTTTTTTTTCCTAATTAAAATTAAAAAAATATTTTAAGTAAAAATGCTGCACCTGAGACTCAGACTCACGACCTCCAGATCAGAGTCACATTCCACCAGATCAGAGTCACATTCCACCAGCTGAGCCAGCCAGGTGCCCCTTGGTGGACCCTTTTAATATGGAGATTTGTGTTCTTTAGTTCTGGGAATTTCTTTTCTATAATTTGCTCATTATTTCCCAAATTTGTTCAGTTCTCTTCTTGAACTTAGATGTTGGATCCTTTTTTTTTTTTTTTTTTTAAAGATTTTATTTATTTGATAGAAACACAGCCGGAGAGGGAACACAAGCAGGGGGAGCGAGAGAGGGAGAAGCAGGCTTCCTGCCGAGCAGTGAGCCCAATGTGGGACTCGATCCCGAGTCTCCGGGATCATGACCTGAGCCGAAGGCAGTCACTTAACCAACTGAGCCACCCAGGCACCCTAGATGTTGGATCTTATTGATTGATCTTACTAAGTTTCTTGTCATTTTAATTTCTTGTTGTCTTGTTCTTTTAGTCTGCCTTCTGAGATTTATTTCTTTTTCTCTTACAAGTCTTTTGTTTTTATTTCAGCTATCAGATACTTAATTTCTAAAAGCTGCTTTCTTTCTTTTTTTTTTTTTTTAAGATTTTATTTATTTATTTGACAGAGGGAGAGATCACAAGTAGGCAGAGGAGAGGAGGAAGCAGGCTCCCTGCTGAGCAAAGAGCCCGATGTGGGCCTCGATCCCAGGACCCTGATATCATGACCTGAGCCGAAGGCAGAGGCTTTAACCCCCTGAGCCACCCAGGCGCCCTAAAAGCTGCTTTCTTTGTTCCTTAGAGCATCCTATTTAAAGATAGAATATCTTTTTATATTTCTTATGCTAATTAAAAAATTATTGAAGTACACCTTACATATACGGTAAAATTCACCTAGTTTTGACTCTTTAAGTTTTTGCAAACACATACAGCCATGTAACCATCACCACGAGTACAGAGCAGTTCCATTATCTGCCCCAAATTCACTTGTGTTCCTTTTAAGTCAGGCCACTGCTGATGTATTTGCTATTCTTGTGTTTTGCCTTTTTCTGAATATCATATAGGTGGGCTATTAGCTTTTTGAGTCTGGCTTCTTTTACCCAGCATAGTGAATTTGAGATTCATCCAAAATACTGTTTTTTATCAATAGTTAATTGCTTTTTGAAGTAGGTAGTCCATTATATGGATATACCACAGTTAGCTTATCCACTCACCAGTTCAAGAATATTTGAATTGTTTCCAGGTTTTGGAGGGTATAGATAAAGTTGATGTAAACATTTACTTACAGGTTTTTGTGTGAACACAAGTTTTTTGGTTTTTTTTAAAGATTTTATTTATTTATTTGACAGAGAGAAACACAACGAGAGAGGGAACATAAGCAGAGGGACTGAGAGAGGGAGAAGCAGGCTTCCTGTCGAGCAGGAAGCCTGATGTGGGGCTCGATCCCGTGTCTCCAGGATCATGACCTGAGCCGAAAGCAGTTGCTTAACCAACTGAGCCACCCAGGCGTCCCTGAACACAAGTTTTTATTTCTGTTGGGTAAATACCTAGGAGTGGAATTGCTGGGTTATATGCCGTGTATATTTTAACCTTATAAGAAACTGCCAGGGGTGGCAGAGTGGCTCAGTTGGTTATGCATCTGCCTTAGGCTCAGGTCATATTCCTGGTGTCCTGGGATTGAGCCCTGAGTTGGGTTTCCTGCTAAGTGGGGGAGTCTGCTTCTCTCTTCCCCTCTCCTGCTTCCCCCCACCCCTGCCCCACTCACTCATTCTTGGTCTTTTTCTCAGAGAAATAAATAAAATCTTTAAAAAAATTAAAAGACAAAAAGAAACTACCAAACTGTTTTCCAAGTGGTTTTACCATTTTGCATTCCCACCAATAATGGATGAGGATTCTGGCCATTGTAATAGGTGTATAGTGTTATGTTTCTTCTCCCTCTCTTTTTTTAAAAAAATTTTTTCTTAAGATTTTATTTATTTATTTGACAGAGAGAGATCATAAGTAGGCAGAGAGGCAGGCAGAGAGAGAGGTGGAAGGCTCCCTGATGAGCAGAGAGCCCAACGCGGGCCTCGATCCTAGGACCCTGAGATCATGACCTGAGCTGAAGGCAGAGGCTTTAACCCACTGAGCCACCCAGGCACCCTTTTTTTTTTAATTTTTAAAAAATTTTTATTTATTTGAGAGAGAGGAGCAGAGGGAGAGGGAGAAGCAGACTCCCCCTGAGCAGGGAGCCCAATATGGGGCTCCATCCCAGGACAGTGGGATCATGACCTGAGTGGAAGGCAAACTCCTAACCCACAGAGCCACCTAGGTGCCCCTAGTGGTATATTTCATATGACTTTAACTTTCATTTCCCTAATAATGATACTGAACATCTTTTCATGTGCTTATTTGCTTGTCTTTGAAGCATATCTTTGATGAAGTGTCTGTTGAAATATTCTGCCCAATTTTTAATTGGGTGTGTTTCTTTTCTTGAATTTAGAAAGTTTAGCTAACGATAATTATTTATGTTATATAATTTCCCATAGCTTTTTTCTCTGTTCCTTTTTTTCAGACAATCCTCTTTTTTTTTTTTTTTTTTTTAAGATTTTATTTATTTGCTGAGAGAAACACGACTAGAGAGGGAACACAAGTAGGGGGAGTGAGAGAGGGAGAAGCATTCTTTCCGCCGAGCAGGGAGCCCGATGTGGGACTTGATCCCAGGTCTCCGGGATCATGACCTGAGCCAAAGGCAGTTGCTTAACCAACTGAGCCACCCAGGCGCTCCTGACAATCCTCTTCTTGGATGTAATACCCTTTTTTATTTCTCGGAGGACATTTATTTATTTTTTAAAAATTTGTCTTTATTACCTAAGAGTCCATTCTTTTTTTTTGCTTCTGTTTTTATTTTGTTTTTTAAGTAGGCTTCACATGCAGTGTGTGGCTTGAAACTACAAACCTTAGATCAGGAGTTGCATGCTCTACTGACTGAGCCAGCCGGGCACCTCAGATTCTGTTCTTCTGTTTTAGTTCTAATAGTGGAAACTTTTTTTTTTTTTTTTTTTTTTTTTTTTTTTTTTTTTTTTTTTTTTTTTTTTTTTTTTTTGATACCTCATGATCCTTAGTTGTTCATGGAGTGAGATGCTGGATAGTGGGTGGCTGTGGTTTCCCAGCTGGTAGGTTTCTCTGTGAGGTGGTTGGGCAGTGAGCCAACCTTGTCTTTGGTGGAACCCCAGATACAGTATTTGTTATTTTTGTGTATTTTTGTTTTTGTCTTTCATGCTTTTATTTTTCTCCTGTGAGTCTGTTTGGTGTCTTAAGGGAAGATTTCTTTAATTTTTTGCCTGTGGCTGGGATTTAGGGGTCTGAGAGAGAGTGTTTGCCCAATATCTTGGGAAGGTAAGTGAAGGAAGGTAGCCAGGGCTCTCAACTTACAGTATGCAAACGTCACTAAAAGCCTTCTAAGCCTAATGGTCCAGGAGTCCTGGAGCCTCTAGATCATTAGCTTTCTTGCTCCTCCCCTCTGGCTCTGAGAGTTCTTAGAATGGGGGGTCTTTCTGCAAAGTCAGATATGTCTTTTCCCCCTTTCCACATTCTCCAAAGTCACTGAAATTGCTTGATTGCTTATGTCTCCTCTCTCTCTCTTTTTTCAAGATTTTATTTATTTGAGAGAGAACGAGTAGTAGGGAGGGAGGGAGACAGAAAGAGAGAGAAAGAGTGAGAGAGAGAGAGAGAGAGAGAGAGAGAAGCAGACTACCTGCTGAGCAGGGAGCCAGATATGGGGCTCATTCCAAGGACTTGCAGATCATGACCTGAGCTGAATGCAGATACTTAACTGCTTGAGCCACCCACATGTCCCTCTTCTCTCTTTTTTAAAAATCTCTTTTCCCACCACTTTTATTGAGATAAAATTGACATATAACAGGGGCGCCTGGGTGGCTCAGTTGGTTAAGCAGCTGCCTTCGGCTCAGGTCATGATCCTGGAGACCCAAGATCGAGCCCCACATCGGGCTCCCTGCTCGGCGGGAAGCCTGCTTCTCCCTCTCTCACTCCCCCTGCTTGTGTTCCCTCTCCAGCTGTGTTTCTTTCTGTCAAATAAATAAATAAAATATTAAAAAAAATTGACATATAACATATTAGTTGTGTAAAATATAATGATTTGATATATATTGTAAAATGATTTCTGCAGTGAGTTAATATATTGCAAAATGATTTCTGCAGTGAGTTAATATCCATCACTTAATATAAAGCTTTTTTTTCCTTGTGATGATAACTTAATTAATTAATTAATTTATGAGAGCATGAGAGGGGAGAAGGTCAGAGGGAGAAGCAGCCTCCCTGTGGAGCTGGGAGCCCGATGTGGGACTCGATCCCAGGACTCCAGGATCATGACCCAAGCCAAAAGCAACTTCACCAACTGAGCCACCCAGGCGCACCGATGATAACTTTTAAGATATAAATTTTTTTTAAGATGTTATTTATTTGACAGAGAGAAACACAGCTAGAGAGGGAACACAAGCAGAGGGATTGAGAGAGGGAGAAGCAGGCTTCCTGCCCAGCAGGAAATCCCAGGTCTCCAGGATCATCAACTGAGCCGAAAGCAGTCGCTTAACCAACTGAGCCACCGAGGCGCCCCTAAGATAACAGTTTTTTTTTAAGAATCTACTTTATTTATTGAGAATGAGTGTGTGCATGCATGAGTGGGCAGAGGGACAGAAGGAGAGGGAGAAACAGAGTGTTGAGCAGGGTGCCCTACTCTAGGCTCAATTCTAGGACCCTGGGATCATGACCTGAGCTGAAGACAGTTGCTTAACTGACTGAGCCACCACCCAAGGGCCCCTGAGAGCTACTCTTTTAGCAACTTCCAAATACACAATATTGTTAACTATAGTTGTATGCTATATATTATATCCCCACAACTTACTTATGTTATAACTGGAAATTTGTGCTTTTTGACTGTCTTCACTCATTTTCCCACCACTCCCATCTGTTTTCTGTGTCTTTGAGTTTTTTTTTTTTTTTTAGATTCCACATGTAAGTAAGATCCTACAGTATGTGTCTTTCTCTCCCTGACTTATTCCACTTGGCATGGTGTCCCCAAGGTTTATCCATGTTGTCGCAGGATTTCCTTTTTTTTCTTTTTTAAAGATTTTATTTATTTATTTGACAGATAGAGATAGCAAGAGAGGGAACACAAGCAGGGGGAGTGGGAGAGGAAGAAGCAGACTTCCCGTTGAGCAGGGAGCCTGATGCGGGGCTTGATCCAGGATCCTGGGATCATGACCTGAGCTGAAGGCAGATGCCTAGCGATTGAGCCACGCAGGTGCTCCCAGAACTTCCTTTTTTATGGCTTGATAGTAGTTTGTATTTTCTTTGTTGTGTGTGTGTGCACATGTACATGTAAACATTACATTTTCTTTATTCATTCACTTGTTGATGAACACAGGTTGTTTGCATGTTTTAGCTGGTGTAAATAATGTTCACTAAACATGGGAATGTAGATATCTCTTTGAGATGGTGATTTCTTTTCCTTTGGATTAAGACCCAGAAGTGAAATTGCGGATCATGTGGTAGTTCTTTTTTTAATTTTTTTGAGGAACCTCCATGTTGTTTCCCATGGTGGCTTCACTGATTTACATTTCTAGTAACAGTGCACAATGTTTCCCTTTCCTCCACACCCTTGCCAACGCTTCTTATTTCTTCCCTTTTGATAATGGCCATTCTACAGGTGAGAGGTGATATCTCATTGTGTGTTTTTTTTTCTCTTTGTTCTAATGTTTTTGCCTTTCGCATTTCTTCATTGTCAGTTTTCTAGGTGTTAGGAGGAAAAGGTATTAACTCATGCTATGATTTCTGTCATATGAAGTGAAGTCTCGGGGTGCCTGGGTGGCTCAGTTAAATGTTTGCCTTTGGCTCAGGTCATGATCCCGGTGTCCTGGGATGGAGCCCCATATTGGGCTCCCTCCTTAGGGGGAGTCTGCTTCTCCCTCTCCCTCTGCCTCTCCCCCCAGCTTGTACACACTCCCTCTCTCTCAAATGAATAAAAATCTTGAAAAAAAAAATTAAAGTGAAGTCTCTTTATTTACAATGTGATTGAAAAATTTAAAAATAATTTATCTAATACTTAGTATGTAGGGTACTGTGTTAAAAACTTTAAAGAGATAGTGGTGGCTGGGTGGCACAGTCCGTTATGTGTCTAACTCTTGGTTTTGGCTGGGATGGTGATCTTGGGGTCGTGAGAGCGAGCCCCATGTCGGGCTCTGTGCAGAGCATGGTGTCTTGCCTGAGATTCTCTCTCCCTCTGTCCCTTCTGCTTGTTCTCTCTAAAATAAATAAATAAATCTTAAAAAGAAAAGATACAGAGATGGATAAGAAATGGTACTTGCTGGGGTGCCTGGGTGACACAGTCTGTTAGGTGTCCAACTCTTGGTTCAGCTCAGTTCAGGATCTCCAGGTCATGAGATCGAGCTCTGCTTTGGGCTCTGTGCTCAACTGGGAGTCTGTTTGGGATTTTCTCTTCTTCCTCTGCTCCCCTGCCCTCTTTCACTGTGCATATGCGCTCTCTCTTTCTCTCAAATAAATAAATAAATCTTGAAAAAAAGTGGCCCTTGCTTTCGGGGTCTTTATTCTTTTGAAGAAGGAATAATAATAGCACAGTGCATGAATAACTCTAACAGAGCAGACTGTGGTAAGTGCTGTATGGCAAAGAGAAATTAGAGTAGTTGTATTCTATTGGAAGATCAGAAGTGAGGTCAAGAAGAAGGTGGAATTTTATTTTATTTTTTATTTTTATTTTTTAAAGATTTTATTTATTTGAGAGAGAGAGAGAGAGCGAGCATGAGAAGGGGGAGGGTGAGAGGGAGAAGCAGATTCCCCACTGAGCAGGAGCCCAGCATGGGACTCGATCTCAGGAGTCGAAGATCATGACCTGAACTAAAGGCAGTCACTCAACCAACTGATACACCCAGGTGTCCCAGAAGGTTAAATTTTAGATACGCTTTGTAAGTTGGGTAGACTTCTCCAAGTGGAGGTTGAACAGGAAGAGAAGGGAGGATGGACAGAAAGACGAATGTTTAGGGGCTACATTTTTGTGGTTTGAGTGTTGAGATGAGACTGTAGAGAAAGGGAAATTGTTTTTTGGTCCAATATGAATAAATACCAGTCTGAGAAATTTGAACTTAGTTGACAGTTATTGAATGTTTTAAAACTGGAACATGTCATGATAAAACCGAAAAGAAATAGTAATGTGGCTTTAGTGTATAGGATTAATTTGTAATAGGAAAAGGTTGATAGAAAAAGACTTTTTTTTTTTTTTTTTTTAAAGTAGGCTCTTCTGCATGGAGCCCAGTGTGGGGCTTGAACTCACAACCCTAAGATCAAGACCTGAGCTAAGGTCAAGAGTCAGACACTTAACTGCCTGAGCCACCCAGGTACCCCTAGAATGTGACTTTTTTAATAGCTATGTAATGTTCTGTCCTAAGGCTTTATCAGAATAGTTAAGCTGTACTCTGTTTGCTATGATTATTTTTAGTGATAGTGCTTTTAGATAAATCTTGGTTCACATCCCTGATTTTTTTTTAAGGCTTCACTATGTGTCACATTAATGTGCATACATATGTAATGTGTAACATACATAGTATAGTATATATATATAACATACATTTATAGTATATATATATAACAGTATGTATATTATATGTAACATGATATACGATTATAAGTACAGTAAATATATTTTCACCAGCACTATACAAATACATATTTCACCATCGCATTGAACATGTTCCAAATAAAATTCATACTTTAGTGACCACTCCCTACCTCACTTTTCCTTGCTCGGCAAATAATGGCACTGCCCACTGAATTGCCCAAGTCACAAGTGAGGAAGTAAGAAACTCCTCCCTTTGCCTCACCCTGCATATGCAGGATTGTTACCAGGTCCTATACAGTTCACGTATCTTTGAACTCTTTTGTTACTTAATGCTAATGGTTCCCTCTCAAGTCCTCTTCATCCCTTATTTGGCCTCTTGAAGTACCAGCTTGCCTGCCTGGCCTTCTTTCATTTATGTCCAGCCTCATCTTCTGTTGCTTCGTTGATTTGTATCTATAATATCTATTTAAAAAAAAAAAAAAAGCTATTGCGTACCTGCTGTGTTCCAGGTACTATCTGGAATGGAGCTGGGAATAAATCAGATAAGGCCCCTGCGCTGATGTGGCAGGGAAGGCAGCAAGTGTAAGGGAGGAGTGTTTTGAAAGGGGCATGTAAATATGATCTAGTCTGTAGGGGTCAGAGACAGCTTCCCTGCAGAGCTGACAATTAAGCTCAAAATTAAAGAGAGGAAAGAGGATTAGGCCCTAGGATCATCACATGCAGTGGACAGGTGGGAAAACCATGAAGGATTTTATAAGGAGTAATGTGATCAGACTGCTCTTTTTTTTTTTTTTTTTTAAGATTTTATTTACTTATTTGACAGAGAGAAACACAGCTAGAGAGGGAGCACAAGCAGGGGAAGTGAGAGAGGGAGAAGCAGGCTTCCCGCCGAGCAGGGAGCCTGATGTGGGGCTCGATCCTGGGTCTCCGGGATCATGACCTGAGCCAAAGGCAGTCGCCCAACCAACTGAGCCACCCAGGCGCCCCGTGATCAGACTGCTTTTAAAGTGGTCTCTCTGGCTATAGAATGGAGAATGAATTGAAGTGGGATAAGTTGGATGAAGGGAGTTTGGTGGTTGAAGTACTCCACTTGATAGACATATATGTATATATGTATGTGTGTATACACACACACACATTTATTTATTTATACATACATACATACATCAACACAGCTAGAGAGGGAACACAAGCGGGGGGAGTAAGAAGCAGGCTTCCCACCGAGCAGTGTGCCGGATACAGGGCTCTATCCTGAGTCTTTGGGATCATGACCTGAGCCGAAGACAGACGCTTAACTGACTGAGCACCCAGGTGCCCCCCCACTTGACAGATCTTGTACTAGGTTGGTATCAGTGGGAATGAGAAAGAATTGAAAAAAATAATTTATGATTTAGAATGACCCATCTTAGTGATACCGATTAGGTAGGGTATAGTGAAGGAGAGAATGGTCAAGGATGAATTGACTTCTAAATCCCCCTTATTTCTCTTTATTCACAACTTACTTCTTTTCATCTTGAATTTGATCATCAAGTAATACTGAATTCTTTGTAGTTCTCCTCTCACATACCTATGATTAACTCCTAGTCACCCAGCCATCACCTTGTCCAGCTTACCTTCTCTGATCACTGTTCTCTTTTGCCCATGTAGGGCCCAGTTCTTTTATGTCTCCATTCACTGTGCAGAAACTTGTACACTTACATGTTAGTTTCCAGATGTTTTGGAAATTTCTAGGTGTCTTCTTTTTTTTCTAAGGTTTTATTTATTTGAGAGAGAGGGAGCTGGGGAGAGGGAGAGAGAAAGAGAAAATCGCAAGCAGACTCCTCCCTGAGCAGGAAGCCCCACGCAGGGCTTGATCTCACGATCCTGGTACCATGACCTGAGCCAAAATCAAGAGTGGGATACTTAACGGACTGAGCCACCCCGTGCTTCTGTAGATATCTTGCTGTTACTGATTTTTAATTTAGTTCCATTGTGGTCAGAGAATATACTTTGTTTGACTTTAATTTTGTAAAACATTTTTTGAAGTTTATTTTATGCTCCATAAATATTTCAGGTGAATATTTCAGGTGTACTTGGAAAGAAGATGTATTCTGTTGTTGGGTGGAATGTTCTATAAATACCAGTTAGGTTAAGTTGGTTACAATGCTGTTAAGGTTTTCTGTATCCTTGCTGATTCTTCATCTACCTGTTTTATTGATTACTAAGAGAAGAGTGTTGAACCCTGCAACTGTTGTTATGGATTTGCCTATTTCTCCTTCGAGTTCTGTTAGTCTTCATCTATTTTGAGGCTCTATTATTAGTTGCATAAATATTTAGGGGGATTATTTTATCCTCTAGATTATTTGACCCCTTTATCATTAAATCTTTATTTGTTAAGATACTCTACTGAAATGAGCTGTTAATTATTTGGTTGTCTCCTTCACTAGAACCTACAGTAGGGCAGGTCTCATTCTTCTCCTCCTCCTTAGTGCCTGGCTCAATTTCCAATATGTAGTAGGCAGCACAGGTGTAGGAGTATATGAGTCAAAGAAAGTCTCTGGATTCTTTTCATTCTTAGTTCTGTGCTGTCCAGTATGGCAACCTCTCGCCACATGTGGCTATTTATTTCTTGAATGACTTAAAAAATTATTTTATTTATTTTTATTTTTATTTGTTTATTTGAGAAAGAGAGAGAGATTGAGAAAATGAGTGGGAGGAGGGCCAGATGGAGAGGCAGGCTCCCTCCTCAGCGGGGACCCCGGAATCATGACCTGAGCCACAGGCAGACAGTTAACTGACTGAGCCACCCGGGTGCTCTAAAAAATTTTTTTTTCCTTTGATTTTATTTATTTGAGAGAGAGAGAACACAAGCAGGGAGGATGGGGCAGAGGGAGAGAGAGAAACAGATTCCTCTTCCTGCAGAGCAGGGAGCCGGATGCGGGACTTGACCATCACCTGAGTGGAAGGTAGATGCTGAACCACCTGAGCCACCCAGGTGCCCCTAAAAAAATTTTTTTTTTAAGATTTTATTTTTAAGTAATTTCTGCACCCAACATGGGGCTTGAATTTACAAACCCGAGATCAAGAGTCACATGTTCTACGGACTGAGTCAGCCGTCGGCACCCCCAGTAGCCACACGTGGACATGCTTATTGTTACAGGCAGTCAGTTAATACATAGTTTTTTAGAGAAATCTACCATGGTCCTGATAAAATTAAGCTAAGAGTCATAGATATAGGACAGAGGGGAAAGAAGATTAGAGACTTTTGGTTGGGAAATTTAATTTGGTAATTTAAGGAGTATTCCAGTGTTATAAAAGTTTAACAGTTGGTATATGGGCTGACTTGTGAGATACTGGTGTGTTCCAGTGTGTATGTTCTCCTATATTAAACCTCTTCTCAGGAATCTCTGGCCAAATTATTTAACTGATAGTTTTCAAGGAAAACATCACTCTTTTTTTTTTTTTTTTTTTGAGTGGAATTCTTTTGTTACTTAATTGATGTTAAATTGCAACTGTGGGACTCCTGAGATTTGCTAAGAAAGTGAATGCCTGGACCTCTCTACTCACGGATGTTTTCTAGAATGCACGCACTTGGGAGCCTGCACAGCCAAGTGATTCATACCAAATGGCAGTGTTCAGTAGGCTCAGTTTCTATATTTTCCTGTCATGGCTTCCTGCTTGATTTCAGTATGTTAACACTGCCTCCTTTTGAGGTCTGTCTGTTTATAGTATATTCTATTTATGGAACTTAGAAAGTATTTCAGAAATGCACATATTAATCTGTGTGGAATTTCTCTTCTTCTTCTTATTCCTTCTAATGCTTGTATAGTGATATCAAGACTTGCCTGAGAAAATATTCCAACATTTAAAATAGTAAAATTTTAGCACCTCCTATCAGTGCAATTTTCACTGTTATTCTAGACATTGAAATAATTTCACATACTCCTTGAAGCTTTATTTAGTAAATTACCCCTTTCTCCGTCTCATGACCATATTCTGCTTTCAGAGTGCTGTGCAAATAAGAAATTTAAAAAGCAGTTTTACTGTAATTTCAGATACATATTTGAACTTTTTGGTCTGAAATTATCCAGGCAAAATGCCTTCGATTTCTGATATTCTGTAAACTTAGAAAATTACCTCCTTCCAGATATATTATCCTTGTTGGAGTTAATAATCTTCCCTGTGTCTTAGAAGAAACCTAATGGTGGAGATTGTTTATGGCGAGGGTCACAACCTCAAATGCCTACAGGATTCAAGTATGTAAGGTAAAGACTTGAGATGGTCTTTTTTTACTTTATTAAAACATAACTGCATTTGTTGTTAATATTATTTGCCTTAAAAAAATAGCCTTAGTGAGAGGTGCCAGGGTGGCTCAGTCATTTCCGTGTCTGACTCTTGATTTATGCTTGGATCATGAACCTTAGGGTCATGGGATCGAGACTCGTGTTGTACACCCTGCCTGGGAATCGTTCCTTCCCTCTGCCTTTCCCCACTGGCATGTGCTTGTTTTCTCTCTCTCTCAATTCCTTACCCCGCCAAAAAAGCCATATTGATGGGCATCTGGCTGGTGCAGTTGGTAGAGCATACAACTCTTGATCTTGGGGTTGTGAGTTCAAGCCCACATTGGGAATAGAGCTTACTTAAAGATAAATAAATGAAATGAAGAAAATAAACAACTAGCCCTACTGAAATTATAGCCCCTTTGTGCTTTTACAGACAGTGCTGTCTAAATGTGGTAGAGCTGTATCTGTAGTTGCTCAGGTGGGTGTTTCCATAGGGTGGATTCCAAGAGTGGGATTGTTGGGTGATATTTTTTTCCTTTTAAGATTTTATTTATTTGACAGAGCAAGCATAAGTATGGGGAGCAGTAGGCAGAGGGAGAGGGAGAAGCAGGCTCTTTGGGAGCCCAATGTGGGGCTCCATCCCAGGACCCAGGGATCTGAGCTGAAAACAGACACTTAATGACTGAACCATCCAGGCACCCCTTGTTGGGTGATACTTTTAATGGGCTGAATTAGATTACACTCCCATTACCTGTTTTTTGTTTTGTTTTTAAGATTTTATTTATTTATTTAATACAAACATAGCTAGAGAGGACACAAGCAGAGGGAGTGAGAGAGGGAGAAGCAGGCTTCCCGCCGAGCAGGGACCCCGATGCGGGGCTCGATCCTGGGACTCTGGGATCATGACCTGAGCTGAAGGCAGTCGCTTAACCAAGTGAGCCACCCAGGCGCCCCCATCTGGTTGTTTTTAAACTTCCCCTAACCTGTGCTTGTGGTTCTTAAAAATTAATTATTTTTACTTGAGATATTGACAAATGACATTTTTTTAATTTCAGGTATATAACATAATGATTTAAGACATATATATATATATATATATACATATATATAACAAATATATATATATATTACAAAATGATTACCGTACTCAGTTTAACATTTATCACTACACATAGTTCAATTTTTTTTCTTGGGATGAGAACTTTTAAGATCTGTTCTCTTAGTACCTTTCAGGTATATAATACAGTATCTTTTTTTTTTAAAAAGATTTTATTTATGTGACAGAGAGAAACACAGCCAGGGAGGGAACACAAGCAGGGGGAGTGAGAGAGGGATCAGGCTTCCTGCCTAAAAGGGAGCCCGATGTGGGACTCGATCCCGGCTCCCTGGGATCATGACCTGAGCCGAAGGCAATTGCTTAACCAACTGAGCCACCCAGGTGCCCCGATACAATATCATTAAATAGAGTCACCACACTGTACATTACAGGCTTATGTGGTTTTTAATTAATTTTTTTCCAGAATCTACCAGAATTTACTCAGACCTTTAGTAGATGGTGTTGGATACAGATTAGGCCGCACGTCCTCTTCTCATCATTTTATTGGTAAATAAGCTGTGATTTGAGTCAAGGTTGAGCTTCTGGACTGCGGGGGTTGGGGATGATGTTTATTTTGAGAATTTTCTGGCTAGGTTAGAATGGAGTTCTTTCTTTCTTTTTAAGAGAGGGAAAGAGGTGGTAGGGAGGAGCAAAGGTATAGGAGAAAGAGAATCTTTTTTAAAGATTTTATTTATTTGAGAGAGCACAAGTGGGATAAGGGGCAGAGGGAGAGGGAGGACAAACAGACTCCCCACTGAGTGCGGAGCCCCATGCGAGGCTTGATCCCAAGACCCGAGATCATGACCTGAGCCAAAGTCAAATGCTTACCTGACTGAGCCACCTAGGTACCCTGGAGAGAGAGAATCTTAAGCCGGCTCCATGCCCAGTGCGGAGATCACATCCTGAGATCATGACCTGAACCAAAATGAGTAGGATGATTAACTGACTGAGCCACCCAGGCACCCATCTTTATTGCTTCTTAGCTTGAGTTTGACCTTAGAAAAGTCATTCTCCTGTGGGCCTCAGTTGATTCATCTGTCAGCTGTTGGCTCGACTAGATAATCTAATGGGCGGGGTATTGGTAAACTTTATCTTAAATTGTTAGATAGTAAATATTTTACATTTTGTGAGCCAGACTGTGTTATAACTACTTAATTAACTCTGCTGTTGTAGCACATTAAGTAAATGTGAGCATGGCTGTATTTGAATAAAGCTTTATTTACAAAAATAAAGTTGTGGCTGGCCATGGTTTGTCAACCTCCTTTTGGGCTCTTGGCAATCATTAATCTGTGATTTGGGTAATTAGGAAGAAAGCTTTGAATTTTAACATAACACTTCTGAAAGTCTAGGAAGAACATTAGTTTTGCTTTCCCCATATATTAGGAAAGAAATAGAGAAAATTTTAAAATTTAAAATTCAGAAGATTACGTTAATATTTTGGTCACTCTCCTTTGGTTACCATCTTTGAATGTGTGTGTATAAATGAGTGACTGCCCACATGACCTATGCACTGTGGGCACAATCTGCATTTGTTTGGCTAATTTCTCTCTCTTTTTACAAAGATTTTAAGTAATTTAAGGGATGCCTGGGTGGCTCAGTTGGTTAAGCGTCTCCCTTTGACTCAGGTCATGATCTCTCGGGGTCCTGGGATTGAGTCCTACACTGGGCTCCTTGCTTAGCGGGGAGTATGCTTCTCCCTCTGCCTGTTGCTCCCCCTGCTTGCCCACAGTGCATATGTAAAAAAACACAAGTATATAGAAAAGGGCCCTTGAGCAACAGTTAACACTTGGTGAGTACTAGTGACCAGTTCTTCTGAAGAATTAGAAGAAGAGAGCATCTCTACAGGCCCTAGTAAGTTAGACTTCTATTATGAAATACAAAATAGTGGAAAGTTTTGCAAGTGCCAGGTCTTTTTTTTTTTTTTTTTTTTTTTTAAAGTATCTTGGGCGCCTGGATGGCTTAGTGGGTTAAGCCTCTGCCTTTGGCTCAGGTCATGATCTCAGGGTCCTGGGATCAAGGCCCACATCGGCTCTCTGCTCAGCAGGGAGCCTGCTTCCTCCTCTCTCTCTGCCTACCTCTCTGCCTGTTTGTGATCTCTCTCTCTGTCGAATAAATAAATTAAAAATCTTTAAAAAAATAAAAAAAGTATCTCTACATAGTAACACAGTTTTTTTCTGTTACGATAGTAAAATATTTGATTCTAAAAAATAGAATCTTTGTTACTCAGTCAAGAAATTCTCTCCCTTGACTGTGCTGGAAATTTGTGGACAAATTCTTGCTCTTTGATTCTCTTTTTTCCCCCTAGAATTCATGCAGATCACTTTTCTACCCTTAGCATTTTCTTTTTTGTCGGCTTATTAATGTCTTTGATTAGTAGGCTTCAGCTTTTTTTCACATCAGTCCTATTCTAGTCATGTCTTCTGACACAACCCCTTAGTTTTCTTGCCTGAGTTTCCATGAAACCTTACTTTTTGTTTGATAGGAGAAATATCCAATTTCTGTAAAGCAGTGGTTTTCAAACTTCGCTGCACAAAGGCATTACCTGGGTATAAAGATAAAAATACAGATTATATTGGGGCGCCTGGGTGGCTCAGTTGGTTAAGCAACTGCCTTCAGCTCCCGTCATGATCCCGGAGACCCGGGATTGAGCCCCACATCAGGCTCCCTGCTCGGCGGGAAGCCTGCTTCTCCCTCTTTCGCTCCCCCTGCTTGTGTTCCCTCTCTGGCTGTGTTTCTCTCTGTCAAATAAATAAAAATCTTTAAAAAAAAATACAGATTATTGAGCTTAACCTGGGGTTCTGTAAATTTGGGTTGTATGTTGGTTCTCTACTTTTAACAGCTTACCATGCCACTTTGCTGCATCTCTAGTTTTACGACGATCTGTTTCAGGCAGCTTCTCAAACTTTAATGAGCATATGAATCAAATGAAAAATTTGAGAAATTGCAGATTCTTACGTAGTAGACCTGGGGCATGAGCTTCTGAATTTCTTGCAAGCATCATAGATGATACCAGTCACATTTTCTTTTTAAAAGATTTTATTTATTTGACAGAGAGAAACACAGCGAGAGAGGAAACACAAGCAGAGGGTCTGAGAGAGGGAGAAGCAGGGGGGCTCGATCCTGGGTCTCCGGGTTCATGACCTGAGCCGAAGGCAGTCGCTTAACCAACTGAGCCACCCAGGCGCCCCCTATTACACTATTTTAATCAGAATCAGCTCTCTAGGTGATTCTGTTGTACAGAGTTTGAGGAGCACTCTTCCAGGAATTCTCATTGTAGTTCTCTGTTTACTTACATAGGGAGGAGTAAAAGGACATTTCTAACATCTGCAAATAATTATAGAGACATAACTTTCTTGTGTAATTGTGTGGGCTAACACTTAAAAACTACTAATTTTTTCAGTAAATATTATGTATGTTATTATGTGCCAGCCACTATTCACAGCAGCAGACAACATAGAGAAAACCCCCTGCTTTTAAGGAGATTACATTCTTGTGGCCATGTTAAGTACTACTTCATGTAGGTATATGTATGTATGTATATTTATATATCTCCCCATAAGCAATAGATAAAACTGTTTTGCATGGTTTTAAGTTGTTTAGCCTTTTGTAGCAGTTTTTTGTTTGTTTGTTTGTTTCATGGTGTTGTGGTTTTTTTTTTAAAGATTGATACATGCTGACATATGAAGCCCTAAATTACTGCTCTATACCTAAAGACTGCTCTATTGAATCCTATCAAATGAATGTTCCACAATTTAATTTTCCCTCTATTGATGCATGTTTTGGCTGTTTCTAGTTTGCTTGACTGTTTGCTTTTTAAACAATACTGAATATTCTGCATATGCATGAGTAAGGTTTCTCTAGAGAAGTGATTTTCAAACTGTGGACTGCAAGCGCATGTTTTAAAAGCTAACAGAACAGAATAGACAGTATTAGAATAGAAGAGAAGATATTCAGGCTCTATTACAGAGCTATAATCATCAAGACAGTATGGTACTGGCATAAAAACAGACACAGATCAATAGAACAAACAGAGAACTCAGAAATGGACCCTCAACCCTATGGTCAACTGATCTTTGACAAAGAAGGAAAGACTATCTAATAGAAAAAGACAGTTTCTTCAACAAATGGTGTTGGGAAAAACAAATTGGACAGTCACATGCAGAAGAATGAAACTGGACCATTTCCTTACACCGTACACAAAAATCTTCTCAAAATGGATGAAAGACCTCAATGTGAGACAGGAATCCATCTAAATCCTTGAGGAGAGCATAGGCAGCAACCTCTGTGACCTCCGCTGCAGCAGCTTCTTCCTAGGCAAGGGAAGCAAGGGCAAAAATGAACCATAGGGACTTTATCAAGATAAAAAGCTTTTACACAGCAAACCAGTCAGCAAAACCAAAAGACAGCCAATGGACTAGGAAAAGATATTTGCAAATGACGTATTAGATAAAGGGCTAGTATCCAAAATCTGTAAAGAATTTAACAAACTCAACACCCAAGGAACAAATAATCCAATCAAGAAATGGGCAGGAAAAAAAAGGGGGGGGGGAGCAAAAGACATCCAAGTGGCCAACAGACACATGAATGAAAAAGTACTCAACATGACTTGGCATCAGGGAAATACAAATCAAAACCACAATGAGATAACCACCTCACACCAATCAGAGTGGTCAAAATTAACAAGTCAGGAAACGACAGATGTTGGCGAGGATGCAGAGAAAGGGGAACCCTCCTACACTGCTGCTGGGAATGCAAACTGTTGCAGCCACTCCGGAAAACAGTATGGAGATTCCTTAGAAAGTTGAAAATAGAGATCCTCTCTGACCCAGCAATTGCACCACTGGGTATTTACCCCAGAAATACAAATGTAGTAATCCAGAGGGGCACCTGCACCCCAGTGTTTATAGCAGTAATGTCCACAATAGCCAGACTATGAAGAGCCCAGATATCCATCAACAGATGAATGGATAAAGAAGATTGGTATATAGGGATGACTGGGCGGCTCAATCGGTTAAGCATCTGCCTTCGGCTCAGGTTGTGATCCCAGGGTCCTGGGATCAGGTACCATATCGGCTCCTTGCTCAGCAGGGTGCCTGCTTCTGCCTCTCTCTGCTGTTCTCCCTGCTTGTGCTCACTGTCTTGATCTCTCTCTTTGTCTCTGATAAATATATAAATAAAATCTTAAAAAAAAAGATATGGTATATATATATATATTTATCTCACATATATTGTGTGTGTATAGACAAATATGGAATATTACGCAGCCATAAAAATGTAATCTTGCCATTTGCAACGATGTGGATGGAACTAAAGGGTATTCTGCTAAACAAAGTAAGTCAGGAAAAAAATTACCATATGATATCACTGATAATGTGGAATTTAAGAAACAAGGTGGAGGATCATAGGGTAAGAGAGGAAAAAAATGAAACAAGTTGAAGCCAGAGAGGGAGATAAATCATAAGAGACTCTTAATCTCAGGAAACAAACAGGGTTGCTGGAGAGGAGGGAGTTGGGGGTTAGGGTGGCTGAGTGATGGACATTGGGGAGGGTATGTGTTATGGTGAGTGCTATGTCTTGTGTAAGACTGATGAATCATAGAACTATACTCCTGAAACAAATAATACATTATATGTTAATAGTAAAACAAAAAAAAAGAAGTTATAAGGCATATATTAAGAGTAATGTTTTGTAGAACTTTTGTTTAGGTATCATGTATACTGGATTGGGCTGTAAAATGTATTTTTACTTTGGGACATAAGCATAGAATTTGCACAGTGCTCTCTGGGGGTTATATGCATAACCTTAACCTATAACTGAATGGCACTCCAAGGTGGTAGTACCAGTTTATAGTGCTATAATGGTCTACTGGTGTTTCCATTGTACTTTATTCTTCCCAAAAGTTTGTTTAGTTGGATTTAAACTTTTTCGTCCATTGATGAGTATGAAACAGTATCTCATTGTGGTTTTACTTTGCCCTTTGTCCTGATAACTAGTGAGGCTGATGTCAATCCCCCCCTTTTTTTAAAAATACAGGAACATTAATATAATTCATCTGCTAGATATTAGATCAGTGTTGAAAATGACAATGAGGAGCACCTGGGTAGCTCGGTTGGTTAGGCGACTGCCTTTGACTCAGTTCATGATCCCTCCCAGCATTGGGTCCAGCTTCTGGGCTTCCTGCTCAACGGAAAGCCTACTTCTCCTTCTCCCTCTGCCTGCCGGTCCCCTGCTTGCGCTTTCTCTCCCTCTGTCAAATAAATAAATAAAATATTTTTTAAAAAAGATAATGAGTGTAATCTTCAAGGGTACATTATAAATACATTTTCATGAATAGTTGAAATGACTCTCTAATACTAATGATAGACAGTTGAGGGGCTTATGTGGTTTAATTTTGAGTTTTCTTTTTATATACTCTTACCTGTGCTCAGTTCTGTAAACCTAAATCTTTGAGTTTGGCATAATCCTTTTTTTTTTTTTAAAGATTTTATTTTTTTTGACAGAGAGAAACACAGCGAGAGAGGGAACACAAGCAGGGGGAGTGAGAGAGGGAGAAGCAGGCTTCCCGCCGAGCAGGGAGCCCGATGTGGGGCTTGATCCCGGGTCTCCAGGATCATGACCTGAGCCGAAGGCAGTCGCTCAACCAACTGAGCCACCCGGGCACCGCCAAATTTGGCATAATCTTATATTTGTGTTCATACAAGGCCATCAGTAAGCCATTAGTAGCAGCATCATTTTATTGATTTGAATATTGTTTTATATGTGTGTAGATACCTGCCCAATGTTTTTAAAATGATTAACATAAAAAATACACGGACGTGATATTGAAAAATATAAAGTAAAAAACATTAGTGTTTTCTATCCCCCGGCTCTCAGAAACCACTACTTTAAAAATATTTTTTTTAAGATTGATACATTTATGGAACGTCTGGGTGGCTCAGTCGTTGGGCATCTGCCATTGGCTCAGGTCATGATCCCACGGTCCTGGGATCAGGCTCTGTATCGGGCTCCCTGCTCAGCGGAGGGCCTGCTTCTCCCTCTCCCACTGCCTGCTGCTCTGCCTACTTGTGCTCTGTCTGTTAAATAAATAAAACCTTTTTTTAAAAAATACTTTGTTTATTTTAGAAAGTGTGAGTGCATGTGTACAAGTGAGCAGGGGGCAGGTGCAGGAGGGAGAGAGCATCTTCAAGCAGACCCCGCTGAGCACGGAGGCTGTGGCAGAGCTGGATCTCACAGCCCATAAGATCGCAACCTTAGCAGAAACCAGGACTCTAATACTTAACTAACTGAGCCACCCAGGTGCCCCTGAATGACTTCTTAAATATACATTACCCTTGTCCCCTTCTATTTTTTCTTTCTGTTTCTGATTTCTTTTCTCAATGACATTCTTTTTTTTTCTTTTCATTTTTTTTTTTTTTTTTAATTAAGTAAGCTTTCTGCCTGGTGTCAGGCTTGAACTCACAATCCTGAGATCAAGAGCCTTATGCTCATGATGCTCCTCATTGATATTCTATTCATTGTTCTCTTTTCTCCATTGCTGGCTGTTTTCTTCAGTTAATAATGTATCTTTAAGATTTTTCATTTCAGCATATATGAGTTGTACATTGTTCTTTTCAATTGCTAGATTGGATTCCGTTGTGTAGATTATCATAATCATTTAAGTATTGATGTATATTTAGGTTAAAAAGAAAAAAACCCACAAAGTTCAACTTCTACAAGCTGTTGAATTAAATTCTGTTGTACTTAAGTGTGTGTGTGTGTATGTGTATCTGTAGGGTAAATTCTAGGAGGTTGATTGTTGGGTCAAAGGTTATACGTTCATATAGATTTTGCCAAATTGCCTTTCTTTTTATTTTTTTATTTTGTATTATTTTTTAAAGATTTTATGTATTTATTTGACAGAGAGAGAGAGAGATCACAGGTAGGCAGAGAGGCAGGCAGAGACAGAGAGGAGGAAGCAGGCTCCCTGCAGAGCAGAGAGCCCGATGCGGGCCTCGATCCCAGGACCCTGAGATCATGACCTGAGCTGAAGGCTGAGGCTTAACCCACTGAGCCATCTAGGCGCCCTGTTTTTTATTTTTTAAAAATATTTTATTTATTTATTTGACAGAGCGAAACATAGCTAGAGAGGGAACACAAGCAGGGGGAGTGAGAGGGAGAAGCACGCTTACCGCCAAGCAGGGAGCCTGATGTGGGGCTTGATCCCAGGACTCTGGAATCATGACCTGAGCTGAAGGCAGACGCTAAACGACTGAGCCACCCAGGCGCCCTGCCAAATTGCCTTTTAAAAAATTGAAACAATTTATACCTTTCCAATAATGCTTCAGAGGGAGCTGACCTATATTTAATGTTAACTTTCAGAAGTGCTCACACTTTCAGTATATATATGACTATGGTCATACTTTGAATAGAAGCTATTTAATGATTTCCATTCTAGATGTGTAGGATGTAGAATTTATGGACCTTTTTTGGCTTTTGTCCTTCTACTTCTAATACCAACAGAAAATGAACAGTCTTTAGCTTATTAATGTAGAGTTAAATGAACTGTTAAGGATCAGATCATACATTTGATTATCCAAACTCTTTCAGAGTATATGAAAGCTGATGCTTTAAATTTAAACATTAGGGATTTGTGGGTGGCTCTTGAACTCTTGATTTTGACTCAGGTAGTGATCTCAGAGTCATGAGATCAAGTCCTGCATTGGGCTCCATGCTGGACGTGGAGCCTGCTTAGGATTCTCTCTTTCTCTCCCTCTGCCACTCTCCCCCTCTAAAAAAATAATTTAAAAAATAAAATTAGACATTAAATTAATTTAGACAATATTTCTGTTACTGCTTTACAAATAGATTACTATCAGCAAGTTTTTTTTAAACAATAACTGCTTTCATTAATGGACTTTAAATAGTAATTTTTTGTGTTTCTCATTATAGAAAGCCTAATGGATACAATGTCAGATTCTTTTTTTTTTTTTTAAGTTTTTATTTATTTGTTTGACACAGAGAGAGAGATCACAAGTAGGCAGAGAGGCAGGCAGAGAGAGAGGAGGAAGCAGGCTCCCTGCTGAGCAGAGAGCTCGATTTGGTCCTGGATCCCAGGACCCTGAGATCATGACCTGAGCCGAAAGCAGAGGCTTTTAACCCACTGAGCCACCCAGGCGTCCCAGATACTTTTTAATGAGTGCTCTTATTTGCAAGTGCTAGAAAAGTAATGTGTTCACTTAAGCACAAAGGAAGTGATTTTGGTTTCCGTAGCTGGGAAAATCAAAGGATACATTCCACCAAGGGCTCCAGAATTACCAGTACTTATGTCTTCTGCTTCTGTCCATCATCCTTATTCCCTTCTTCCATGAGGAAAGTAGAAGTGGGTTAGCCACGGACACCTCTGGTCTCCTTCAAGAAAAGAAAGGAGCACTTCTTACTTAATATCTGAATATAAGATCCCAGTCAAAGAGTCTTGCTGGACTGCTCTGGGTCATATCTCCATGCCAGTGATGAGGGGATGGAATACTGTGATTGGGGGCCCCATCAGAATCCCATGGTGTGGGAGAAGGGAAATTCTCTATAGGGAATGATGTTGGGCAGATACTTACTGATAAAAGAAATACGCCAGATTCTCTTTGTAATAAGAGTTAGGTGTTCAGCTGGGGAGATGAAGTAGATACCATGAAAAGGTTAATTATAATATAAGGTTACATGGTTTGAAGAAGGCTACGGAAATTCAGAAGAGCCTGGGGAGGTTAGAATAAGCTTCTGAAGGAAACGATAACCAAGGTGGTATATTCCACACTAGTTGTTTTCTTTCTTCATAAGGCCACTTGTATCCCTCTTTTTGTTGTTCTCACATCCAGACTGAATCCCAGTCTTCATCTTGTGGTTAATTGCAGAAGATGCTCTGCTTCTCTGGTCTCACTCTATACAGTGAAGCCAGAGAAGTCTCTCAGAACATTCTGCTCTTTTTACTGCTGTTTAGAAAACCTGTAACAAAATAAATAAATAAATAAAGTAAACTTTAAAAAATTAAAAAGAAGAGAACTTGTAACAGTCCTCATTATTGCCAGTATAAAGTACCGAACAGACTCCTAAACCTAACATACAAGGGCGTGGACATTCTTCTGGTCCTAGAACTGTTTTTCCAGCCTTTCCTCTGTGATTCTTTACTTGGATGGTCTTTGACCGGCTTTTGCATAACATCTGAGAGGGATGCAGGGACTGTTTCTATAAGCAGTTTTGTCTCCTCTGCTGACTTGTGTTTCTTCTCTTATTTGAGGAAATTCCTCTAAGTTTAGTCTTCCTTTTACTACTTTCTCATTTATATTTATGTAGCTAAGTCTGGAGTAATTTCCAGGAGACAGTAAAATGGACTGGATTACCGATCATGATGCCTATCATCATGGTGATTTTGATTTAATTCAATCTGTGAAAACTGCATCTGTGTACATGGTGTCACTTTTGTGAGGTTTGCTGAGGTGTGTGCTCCTTTCTCACCATATAAGCTCACCAGCAATGTCTGTCCCTTGGACTTTGTTCTGCAGAAGTAATGGATATATTTTTATTTGGAAATTTTTTTCAGTGAATGAATAATCGGTATACATTGTATAAATTAAAATATCTTGACCATTTAGAATCTTTAGCATGCTTTTTTCTCCTGATACCATGTACCCTTTTAGTTTGCAGATAATGAGAAAAGCCAGAAGTGAGTGGTCAGGAATGGGGTGGGGAGCAGGCAGTTAAGTTTACCAGTAACCCAAAATCACGATTAATAAAAGTTAATGTTAATTGATTTTGTTAGAATTATTTCTGATATTTATTTTATCTATTTTTTATTCTTTTTTTTTTTTTTAAAGATTTTATTTATTTGACAGAGAGAAACACAGCGAGAGAGGGAACACAAGCAGGGGGAGTGAGAGAGGGAGAAGCAGGCTTCCCGCTGAGCAGGGAGCCCGATGTGGAACTCCATCCTGGGTCTCCGGGATCATGACCCGAGTCGAAGGCAGTTGCTTAACCAACTGAGCCACCCAGGCGCCCCTTTGTTTTTTATTCTTAAATATTTTATTTACTTACTTGTCAAAGAAGGAAAGAGCTCACAAGCGGGGAACAACAGGCAGAGGGTGAAGCAGGTAGAGGGAGAAGCAGGCTCCCCACTGAGCAAGGAGCCCAATGCCGGACTTGATCCCAGGACCCTGGGACCCTGACCTGAGCTGAAGGCAGACGCTTAAATGACTAGCCACCCAGCATCCCTATTTTTAATATTTAAAAAATACATTTGCTGTTCTGTAAACCTCATTGGAAAGTGTGATAATAGTAGTAATAGAGGCATAGCAATTTAGGAGAAACTTTTCTTTCTTTTTTTTTTTTTTTTTTTTTCTAAGATTTTATTTATTTGAGAGAGAGTACAAGCGGGCTGGAGAGGGAGAAGCAGGCTCTCACCGAGCATGGAGCCCGGTCCTACTCAGGGCTTGATCCCAGGACCGTGGGACATGACCTGAGCCAAAGGCAGATGCTCAACCAACTGAGCCACCCAGGGCCCCCAGAAACTTGTTTCTTTCACCAAGTCTTCTTGTTCTTT
>PITA01015216.1:0-22400 GCA_004023965.1 Spilogale gracilis
CTCTGCCATCTTGCTTCTCCCCCCCCATTTCGGCATATTTAAATTACAACCCGGTTCAAAAATAGGACTGAATGGCTAGCATGACCCCCCTACTAATGTACTTAGTAGGGAGAACAATTTTGAGAACTTAAGTCATGGAGGAAAAGCAGGCTCGGTGTCTAGTAGGTGCCAGGAACACAGAAGCCAAGACTTACCGTCAACACTGTGTTGGGGATGACATTTTCTTTGTGGACAGCTATTGGGTTTTACTTCACTTTTTTTGTACTTCTATTTTTTATTGTGGTAAAATATACATAACACAACCTTTACTATCTTAACGATTTTAAAGTATACACTTCAGTGGCATTAAGTACATTCACAGTGATTTTATTTCAATGTACTGAGGAATTCTAGAATGAATATAGCATAACTTAAAACTGTCTTGACAGTGGAGATACCTGGGGTCTCATTTTTTTTCCAGTGCATTTTCTGCTTTCCCTGTTGCAGTGAGCTTTCTGGTTTGTAGGAGAAAAGACTCTCCAGATGAAGTGGGCAAGCCGTCAGGAAAATAAGATGAACACAGGGTACCGATCCACATGGAGAGCCTTTGGGAAGCTGATGTGCCCACCAAATTCTGGAGCCTTTACAAGGGCCACTCATGCCTCTACTCGTAACTGAAGCTACATGAAAATATAGTTGATGTAAGAAGAAAAACACAGAGAACTTGAAAGATTCTGGTGTCTTTGGCTCGGATGGAATTATTTAAGATTTTTTATTTATTTGACAGAGAGAAACACAGCCAGAGAGGGAACACAAGCAGGGGGAGTGAGAGAGGGAGAAGCAGGCTTCCCGCCGAGCAGGAAGCCCGATGCGGGACTCGATCCCGGGACTCTGGGATCATGACCTGAGCTGAAGGCAGTTGCCCAACCAACTGAGCCATCCAGGCGCCCCCTTCTCTTGGATTTTAATAGTCACTTGAGCACATTGATGTGCACACAGTTTTAAAGAAATATTCGTGGCACCTAACAGGTCACCCTCCTTCTGCACAGAAACCCCTTCTGAGCCATCACCGAATCATGCATTGATGGCAGAGTGCTTCGAATCTTGAGCTCTGCAAGGAAGTTAATTTGAAAGAGAATGACATAAAGCTTCTCTGTTCTTTCTGTGAGAAAGTTTTTCCTAGATAATTTTTCAAAGTGAGTAAAAGGAAAAGTGTGTAATTGTCGGTGTCACTAGATCCTTTTCTCCTTCACTTTTTTGAGGGGGTCTCTTCTTACTTGTTCAAATTATGTAGACAGCTTTGATCAGGCTACGATTGCCAAATGATTCCCTTGTGTGCCGAGTCCCCCCGACCGCCCAGCTGCACCGTTCTCTCACCTGATGACACACCCTCGGTGCCACACAAACTGATTTTCACCCTGTGCTTTGAACTCTGCTAGAGTTGCCTTCAGAAGAGCACACAGTCAGAAGCCTTCATGATGGACGGTAGTAAATTGTGCCACCGAGTTTCTGAGTATAGGAAACAACACACGGGGCTCGATTTTTACAACTTAGATTTTTATGTGGATTCCCAGACAGCTCTCCTGTTCTAAAGTTATTGTGGTCATCTCACGGTGCATACTGCCCAGCTCTGCACTTCAAGGGTTCCGCAAGTGCTGGCCTACTTTCCTGGAAGCAAAAGGGAGACAGTCATTATTATCATTTTTTCCCCAGAGGAGTAAGAAAGGTGATCTGTAGTCCGCTCCTACTGTGAGTCTTGATCGTGCAGACTTCCCTTTTCTGTGTAAGGTGTTCCTAGTGTCTTTGTGGGACAACACACAGTTTTGTTTTGTGTTTTTAAAGCAGAACCTTCTGGGGGCACCTGGGTGGCTCAGTCGTTAAGCATCTCCTTTGGCTCAGGTCATGATCCCTGCATCCGGCTCCCTGTTTGGCGGGAGGCCTGCTTCTCCCTCTCCCACTCCCCCTGCTTGCGTTATCCTTTCTCGCTCGCTCTCTGTCAAATACATAAAATCTTTAAAAAAAGAAAAAAAAAGCACAAGACTTCTGAAGAGGAAGGTGGCGTGTGCATTTCTGGTCGGTGGGCTCATGAGTTGCTGGGGTACTCAGGGATGCTGCCTCTGCCTTTTGGGTGACACCTGGCAGCCCTTGGGCTGGATGAATTTAGCATTAATTGACCTCCAAGGCCGGTGTGCGTGTGAACACCAGCAATTTTCAAAATCAATTAAACGCTGACTCGAGGCACTGGAGCAGAGCGGAGACCCTGGGACAAGGTCCCCCCCATTCCCTGCCTCCTACTGGGAGTTCGCTAGTAAGCAGGAAGACTCAGGGCCCGAGGCGTAGGCGGCCAGGGAAAATCAGGACACCCAGTTAATGTGAATTTTGGGGACACCATAAATGATGTTTTATGTCCCAAATACTACTGGGGATATGCTTTGCTTGAGCAAGAGGTCCATTAACTCACATTTCACTTGTGTGAAGGTGGAGCCTTCACTGAAAAATTTGTCCTTTTTCTTCCCTTTCTCCTTTCATTTAGCAAGCCCTTCATAGTTATGGGGACCAACTAGGGGACCGCTAGTCACAGGTGGCTACCAGGCTCTTGAAATGTGGTAGTCTGAATTGGTATGTGACGTGGACTTCTGAGACTTCGTATGAAGGGAAGAAAAAGGACAGTTTCTTAATGACTTTAGTATTGATCATGTGATGAAATGACACTATGTATATTCAGCTAAAATATGTTAAAATTAAGTTCACTTGTTTTTAAATTTTTTAAAAAGATTTTATTTATTTATTTGACAGAGAGAAACACAGCCAGAGAGGGAACACAAGCAGGGGGAGTGAGAGAGGGAGAAGCAGGCTTCCCGCCGAGCAGGGAGCCCGATGTGGGACTCGATCCCGGGTCTCCAGGATCATGACCTGAGCCGAAGGCAGTCGCTCAACCAACTGAGCCACCCAGGTGCCCCTGTTTTTAAATTTTTAATATGGCTACTAAATAATTTGGAATAACATATGTGCTCTGCATTACATTTTTGCTAGTACCTCTCTTTTTTTACAGATTTTATTTATTTATTTGAAAGAGAGAAAGTAAGAGTTAGAGAATAAGAGAGGGGGAGGATCAGCAGGGAGCGCTACACAGGACTTGATCCTGGGACTCCAGGATCTGACCTGAGCCCAAGGCAGCGGCCCAACCAAATGAGCCACCCAGGCACCCCTGTTAGTACCTCTTTAGGGCACGGATTGGCAGATGTTTTCTATAAAGGGTCAGAGTGTAATTATTTTAGCCTTTGTGAGGGATTGAGTCTTTGTGGCAACTTTTCAACTCTGTTCCTGAAGCCATTGTCAATATGTAAACAAGTGGGTGTGGCCAAGTGCCAATAAAACTTTATTTATAGGGGCACCTGGCTGCCTCAGTAGGTAGAGCTTTTAACTCTTGGTCTTGGGATTGTGAGTTTGAGCCCCATGCGGAGTGTAGAGATTACTTAAAAATAAAATCTTAAAACAAGCTTTATAAAGACAGGCAGCCCCTTATTTGGCCAACAGGTTTGGTTTGTGGATCTGTGCTAGAGAGGCAGAGGGTTTTGTTTATAATTTTTAAATTGAGTACCTCCATGTGTTAGCCTCATTGATTTGGACAGAGCAAGAAAATATTTGCAAGTGGATAATTTACCTTTGTCAAGATGGTTCAGCTGTTAAATAGGAAGGCATTGACAGGATACTGATTTTTTTTTTTCTTAATAAGGGAGAGGAAAAAGCATGACTAGGAGGGTCTTTACCTGCCTCAAAGCCTCCTGGATACCTGCTGGGGGACGTGTTGGTGAGTTGTCATCTAGAGTTCAGAGGCAAAGAGAATCCAGGATACACCTTTTGTCCTGAGCGCTATAGAAATGTAAGGTCACGCTTCACACACGATCTGTTTGAAAAATAGCAACAGCATCTAACAGATGTTAAAGAGGCAACAGTAACGGGGGCTTTGATGCTGAGAGAGTGAAAGGAATTTTTACAAAGAGCTGTTGAAGTTGTATATGCCTTTTCTCACCCAATTAAAATGTTATCTCCTGAGAGAATGCATGATATAATTTAGGAGAATTGATTTCCATGTGATTGTAAAATGCTCTGAAACGTGAAAGCTGTTCAGGATCACATATTTAAAAAAGTACCAGAGTCAGGTGCACATATGTTTCTAAGCGGTGGGCTAGGGAGTCAGGCCCATCAGCTTTGATCTGTAAAGAGATGAGGTGCTTCTATGTTTCTTTTACTGAAGAAGGAGGCTTCAAAGTGCTTCTGCAGTAAAAAGATCACCAATGAAAGTATAATCCCAGGAAATTCCTAAATTAAAGTTTGATTTATTACCTGTTTCATGCTCTTTTTTTCAGCGTTGAGGGAAACTGGAAACAATTTATGTCCTTTCCGTTCTACGGTCCGTGAATTGTGCCCGAGTGTCAATGTTTAAGTTGAATTTCAATTTTCATTGTTATTTTTCCCTATTGGCACTCGTAGGTAAGCGTAATTGCGTTGTAACTAAAGTAATTGCTTAAGTAGCTGGGAACTCCTGCAGATTAGGGCTGGTGATGGGGTGCACTTTTCAGATGTGAAAGTTTACAGCCGTGGCAGTTTGCCGTGAATGGCCTGTTCACATGACTTCCATGTCTTGGTTTTCATTAACTTGTCCAAGGTCTAGATGTTCTACTAGAAGAAAAATAAGTGGAATTTAGTGTATGCTACCGTGCCACAGAAATTTACATTTATTATGTTATTTTGCCATCAGAATTGCGCTTTGCAATGTTCTAGAATACACAACATATAGTAGAAAATGCACAAAAGACTTGGTCATATAAATTAATCCACAAATAACGACATATAAAGTAGATCTCATTTTATTATCTAACCAAACCATCATCTATCATTAAAACTGCTTTCCAAATGATATACATTGAGGCACAAATTATCAGTGTGATAATTTTTACAAATTGCCAGTCTGATCATTTCTAAAGCATCTGTTGCTTTTAGAAGTTGAGGGTGGGATCTTGTGTTCAGTACGGCTACGGCGAGTAAGATGGTGCCAGGATTTGATAGAAACACGCCCATTGAGCTATTCCAGGGATGCTGCAGTCTTCATGTTGGTGTCCCCCCGCCCCATTCATACGTGGAAATCTCACTGCCACCACGATGGTATTTGCAGGTGGGACCTTTGGGAGATGACAAGGACATGAGGGTCCCAGCCTGTGTGTGATGTGCTTTGCTCTGTTGTGAGGTCCTTGAGTTCATGAGCAGCTCTTTGGCCCTGGATGACAATGATTTCAATATACTTTCTGAAAGTGATTTCACCATTTTCTGTGTTCCTTTCATGGATAACATCACTGAAGACGGTTGCCATCAGCTTATAGTGAAGAATGTTCTCAAGGGGCTCCTTATTTTTGCGTATCCCTAATGCGGCGCATCCTTCCCTGCTGCCCCCACTACCACCATATGCACACTTCACAGGCTGAGCCTGAATCTCACTAAATGATTTAAGTTTGCTTCCATGAGACAAAACCTTAGGTCTAAACTCAGGCTTAGAAGTGGAATAAAAACAGATCTGGGAAAAATCACTGTGAGCTGCTTGTGTGATTCCCATCACGTTGTCCTCTACTTCTGCAACCGAGAGGCGATGCTGGACAGGGTGCAGGGGGGACGCACGGGCTGGATCATGGATTGCAGCGATGCAGCCTTGTTTGTGTGTGATGACAACGAAAACAGTGTCCTTTGTGCATGGTGTGAGCTGTGCTAGAAATGGTAAACCTTCTCATCCCGCCAAGCTCTTCCCTTAGCTTCCTTGTTAATCAGCCTTCGAAAGCACTAGAACCTTTTGCTAAGTTAGTAAAATATCAAGAAGAATAATTACAGTGTGTGAAAATAGCAAGAGGATAGAACAGTAGATAAATTGTGTTTTGCAGCCCAGTATGTGCCATCTTCCTTTTCTTTGCAAAAATTTTGGATGGTATCTTTTGTTGGGTTCCCATCGAAGTTGGGAGGATAGGCTTTGTGACGGCATGATTACAAACAAGGCCGTGAGTTTACGACTTCGCTTATTTCTTGCTCTTGCTACACATCACTGCAAGTAGGCCTGGGGCACCTGCTCTTTATAGTCACTCGGGGACTGAGGTTGATGGAATGGGGAGATAAAGGAAGAGACAAGCACGTCATAAAACATCCCCGTGAAACGTCATCTTTCTCCCCTCCACTGGGGACAACAAGTCACCTGGCAACACCTGAGTGGAGATTTTTTTTTTTTATATATATATAACATTTATGTATTGATTTGAGACAGACAGAGAGAGAGAGAGAGAGAGAGAGAGAGAGAGAGAGAGAGTGTGCTGGGGGGACTGGCAGAGGGAGGGAGAAACCCCATACAGATTCTACACCGTGTGCAGACCTCAACACGGGGCTCAATCTCACACCCCTGAGATCACAAACTAAGCAGAAACTGAGAGTTGGATGCTTAACTGACTGAGCCACCCAGGCGCCCCTGTCGAGTGGGGATGTTTCATCTTTGTTAGGGAGGGTCCTCGAATACTGAGCACGACTATAAGCTACCACACCAGTTAGCAGGATTTGGTATATTAAGGTGTTTAAATATATGACATAATCATGGTAATGGCGCACATGTTAAACCCAGATTAGTAGTAAATATGTTATATTGGAGGGTGCTAAGTAGCCAAAAATAGCATGCTGTAAACCACAAACTCACCCTGGAGTCTTTGCTCATTTTTCCCTGCAAATACTTGCAATGCTTTGAAAATACTTCAATGTCTAGGTCCTGAATATTTCACACTTGATTTGTTGTAAGACTTTTCTTAAAGAAAGGGGGAGGGAAGAAAAGGAAAATTAATTCTTAATGCAGAACTAATATAATCTTGTTGGTAAAGGATTTAGCAAATATAGAAAAGTATAAATAAAGGAGAATAAAATATGCTTCTCATTCCACCACCCTGAGGTTGAGATTTTCAGTTCAAGGGACACACAGTGTTGATGCCACTGAATCAGAAAAAAAAAAAAAAAAAAAAAAGACATCCCATTAAAAAAAATTTTTTTTTAAAGATTTTTATTTATTTGACAAAGAGAAACACAGCCAGAGAGGGAACACAAGCAGAAGGAGTGAGAGAGGGAGAAGCAGGCTTCCCGCTGAGCAGGGAGCCCGATGTGGGACTTGATCCCAGGTCTCCGGGATCATGACCTGAGCCGAAGGCAGTCGCTTAACCGACTGAGCCACCCAGGCGCCCCAAGACATCCCATTTTAAAAGAATTTGCATTCCTTTATAATGAGAAGGTTGAGCATTTTCTCACCAGGTGTTTAGAAGCACTTGTGTTTATTCTTCTATGTCTTGTTTGTTTCTTTCTGGATAGGACTGGTTTGATGTAAGTTGCAGAAACCCAATTCAAGGGCATTGGTGACACAGAGTACTGGCTCAAGTAAGCGAGGACGGAAGTGTAGCTGGTTTCCAGAGAGGCTGGAAACGGGGACTCCAAGGCTGTTAGTTCTTTTTTTTTTTTTTTTAAGGTTTTATTTATTTGACAGAGAGAGAGAGAACACAAGTAGGCAGAGAGACAGGTGAGGAAGAGGGGAAAGCAGTCTTCCCGCTGAGCAGAGAGCCCAATGCGGGGCTCGGTTCTAGGACCCTGGGATCATGTTGTGAGCCCTAAGGCAGATGCTTAACGGCTGAGTCACCCGGGCTCCCCAAGGCTGCTAGTTCTTAGGAGGTGTCTGTCCATTGTCTCTGCTTCCCTTTTTTTTTTTTTTTTTTTTTAAGATTTTATTTATTCTTTGACAGAGAGAAACACAGTGAAGGAACACAAGCAGGGGGCATGAGAGAGGGAGAAGCAGGCTCCCTACAGAGCAGGGAGGCCGATGCGAGGCTCAATCCCAGGACTCCAGGATCATGACCTGAGCCAAAGACAGATGCTTAATGACCGAGCCACCCAGGTGCCCCTCTGCTTCCCTTTTGAAACTGGCTTTCTTCCCTGCCCCCAGAGCTCCTTCCCCTGAGAAGTAGTGGATACAGCAGCCAGCCTTTCCCAGGTGAGGGCTTCACCTGTGCTGACAGGGAGGCATTCCATCAGACCCAAGGGACCCAGCTTGCTTCCAGAGTGCCCTGCAGGACCAATCCATGGTGGATGCCTTTGTATGAGCCAAATAGTTGGAAAGGAGAGGGGTGGGTTCCAGAAGAGGGGGGCGCTTGTTCCAGGAGAAGGGAGAGGCACTGGCATGCCCTTTGCCATTTCACCTTTAAGAAAGAATTTTTATGGAAACAAGTACTCATATTGGCTGCTGGATTTTCAAATAACCCACATAAAGAAAGGCCAGGCTCACCTCATAGGTCTTCTGCAGATTCTGCCCATATGTACCCGTGACAGGTTGGAAGGTAAACTTTTCAATCATGTTCTATGCATTTACAGATTAGTATCTAGACAAACTCTCCAGAAATGAGTGGGTGTTTGAGTAAGACCCACCCCAGTGACCTAAGTGGAAGGTATTACCATTATCAACGATAATTACCATTATCAAATGACCCACATCCATTACCTTAGCAATGACCCTGTTTCCAGGTAAAGCCACATCCTCAGGTCCTGGGAGTTAGGACTTCAACGTACCTTGTTTGCGACACCTCATTCAACTCATAGCAACTTGAAGATATGATGTTTTGGGAAAGATTTTATTTATTGATTTGAGAGAGAGCAGGTGGGGGAGGGAGAGAGAATGTGAGCGCAGAGCCTGACGCGGGGCTCAATCTCACGACCATGAGATCATGACCACAGCTGAAAACAAGAATCAGCTGCTTAACCAGCTGAGCCACTCAGGCGCCCCTAAAGATAGGATTTAAAAAAAAGGGAAAAACAAAAACCCCAGAACACTCAGTGGTATTTTCACGGATATATTGGTTTGCAAACCACTTCTTCTGGGGTGGTAATAATCTCGGACCGCTCTCAACATTAGTGCGCTCGCTTCTGCCTCATGCTTTGCGATCACAGCACAAAGAGCGTGGTGTGCCTCTTCAGACTTTGTCTGACATACGTCTTGAGAACAAGGGCAAGCGTTTCGCTAGGATGAACACCAAGAATTTTAATTGTGGGGTCAAAAGTCATTGTATTTAAAATTTCAGTAGATATTGCCAAGTGACCTTCAAAACGTCCTTACATACTTGGAACACAAGGGTACCTTGTCTCCCTATCTTTGCTAGGATTTGACACTACTCAGGGCTTCACTCCGTTTTTGCCAATTTGAAGGGATATTTCATTACACTCTGAATTTTCTCTGTTGACTAGTTAGGTTGTGCGTCTCTTCATGTCTTTATCTGTTTTGCGTACTTCCTGTTCTCTAAAGTGGCAGTTTGTAGCCGTTCCTTTTATGTTTCTTCCATTGAGTTTTTCTACAAATTTGTGAGACTTCTTGAGATACTGAGCACATTAGCCTCTTTGTAGTCTTTCTTGCAAAGTTTTTCCTTTTCATTTTATTAAAAAAATTTTTTTTTTAAAGATTTTGTTTATTTGAGAGAGAGAGAGAGAGTGAGCCCAAGCAGGATCATGACCTGAACAGAAGGCAGACGTTTAACCCACGAAGCCACCCAGGCACCCCTTCCTTTTCATTTTAAATTAAAAAAAAAACATTTAAATTAAATACAGTGAAATCTACAAATCTTTTCTCTGATTTCTTCTATTGCTCCAATGCATTGCAGTTCCTTCCACATTGGTCGATGTTTGCATGGCGCCGTCGTCAACACCGTGCGTCTTCATCCATCTTGCCCTTTTGTGGCTGACTTCTAACTTTGGTGGTCTCAAACGACGGGATCAAGGCTTGGCAAACCTTTCTGGAAAAGGGCCAGATTGTAAGTATTTTAGGTTCGAAGGCCATATGGTCTCTGTGACAGCTACTTTCCGTGTTGCTGGAAAGTGGACCAGAGACAATATCTAAACGAATGAAGGGGCATGTCCGAGTGCCAATAAAACGTTTTCTTGCTTCTTTTTTTTGGTCACAAAAACAGATGGCAGGCTGTAATTTGCAACCCCTGGATTAGACAATTGCCAAAGCTCCTATTCATTCAGGCCGGTCATTTAGGCACATCAGTGTCTTTTACTTATAAACACATAGTGTAATGGTTGTGAAATCAAATGACCCATATCCAATTAATGGCTAGCAGAAAAAGAGTTTTTTTTTGCATAAAAAGACTCAACAAATCACATAGTTATGCAATCATAACATGTAACTAAATTCCTTATAGGCATTTGGGCCTGAGATTCCCTTTATTTGTCAAGACAGCAATAGGGGTTTTACAAGAGCCCCACATTGATGGTGTGTGATTCTATTTTGCAAAGAAAAAGAAACACTGATACAGTTACTCTGCTGATGTGGGAAAACTGGTAGCTTCAGAGAAATAGGATAGGCTGTCCTGTTAAGGAACTAAACATCTTAGTGACACAGTTTATGGAAAAGCACATCGTTGGATGGATGAAATTTAACTACAGATTCATCGTCTTCTCTTCAATAGTTTGATTTGCTCGTTGAATGATTACAAATGAACGAGACGGCATCCAGCACAGTCCCCTTGGTCCTTCCCAAATTATTCTTGGCGGGGAGGCCGGAAGAGTCAAGGTGGCAAGGTTTGGGAACCACTGGGTTAAGTATTGCACGGAGGACTGGTCCCACAGCAGATGACCACGTCCCGGTGCCAGGGTCCCTCCTGGCTATACGAGGAATCTGACATAGTTCGTGGAATGAATATGTAAGCTCCTGGTCCACCGGTCGTCTCCCGAAACAGAGCCCCTGGGCAGTGCTGCCTGTGAATCTGCCTTCACACAAGAGCCCTTGGTGATCCTTCCAGGGTACCTGTACCGCTTAAGAACTCCTTGTATAAGGTCTCACGTCCCCAGATTAACCTGCAGTCAATCTAATCAATTGTAGGAGCTATTCTCAACTTATCCATTTTATGTCCGGGGCAAAGAGTGTTAGGGATATTTATGTCTGATTGTAGGAAATGACTCAATGGAAAAAATGACTTTATCTTTTGACTTATCTTCCTGGCTTGGTTGTTTCAGCCATATCACAGTTCTGTCTCTAAAATGTTCTGATGGCTATGGAGACTATTAACTCAGACGGTCCCTTCTAGCTTTATTTTACTACTAATGCCTTTTTTGTAATAATACTCTGAGGTTATTTAACAAAAACGAAACAAAGCCATCACACCAAAAAATGAGTAAAAATAAGCATTCTCGTGTATAGGCATTTAAAAAAAAGATTTTATTTATTTATTTGAGAAAGAGAGAGAGAGAGCACGAGTGGGAGAGTAACAACAGGCAAAAAAAAAAAAAAAAGCAGACTCCTGGCTGAGTGGGGAACCTGACTCGGGGCTCAGTTCAGGGACCTGGGATCAGGACCTCAGCTGAAGGCAGACGTTTTGCCAACTGAGCCACCCAGCTGCTCTGGCATTTTTTTTTTTTTTTTTTAAGCAGAGAAAATTCTGTGCCCTATCTGAGGTAACAGAGGACTTAGGGAGAAATGAATTTGTCTGTTTTTTTTTTTTTCTCTTGTATGACTCTTTTTTTTTTAAGATTTTATTTATTTATTTGACAGAGCGAGAGATCACAAGTAGGCAGAGAGGCAGGCAGAGAGAGAGGAGGAAGCAGGCTCCCTGCTGAGCAGAGAGCCTGATGCGGGCCTCGATCCCAGGACCCTGAGATCATGACCTGAGCTGAAAGCAGAGTCTTTAACCCACTGAGCCACCCAGGCGCCCTGTTGTATGACTCTTTTGATCATATTTTCTTTTTTTGTAGTTTTACGGTTTTATTACACATGTCCACAAGCTGTCTATTCCTTTTCTTCGCCACCCAGCCTGGCATTGGGTTTGGTGGCTCCGATGGCCAGCTGGGCTGCTCTTTCCCCAATAGCTCTGTGGTTCTCGGAGGAGATCTTGCGAGCAGGCTCTGCACAATGCCACCTGTTGCCCATCAGCAGCACTCCAAGCTGCTGGCCACGGACTGGGAACTTCCAGAGGCCACTGGACAACATGTGCTTTGTTTTTTGGTTGCTCCCATAACCAGTGTTGGTTCTGGCCCTCGACTTCTGGCCCTCGACTCTCCCGCACGCCCTAAAGTCAGTGCCTCTGGGTTTCCGACAGTTGGGCTTCATTTTAACATATCAGTCTGATGGGCGTCTCATGAACTCTGTGGTCCGCTAACCATCTGGGGCTTCACCAGAGGTCTGAGTGTGGCCGTGATGCCGCGTAGGAGATGGCTGCCACCTCCGTAGGTGTCCCCCAGGAAGACAGCGATCATATCTTCTCAGTAGTATTGCTTCAAAGAGAAATGCTAGTGCTCAGCTCTTATAAGTGAAATTTGCCTAGAGTTGTTAAAGTGTTCGGAGACTCTGTGGTAACACAACACATTTTCTTAAATACGTGTGTGCATCTGTCTTGTTAGTTGGGAATGTGTACGGGCAGCTCATGTCTCATTAGTCCTGGAACCATGCCTCACTCACAGCGTCGGCCCCTTAATACACGTCCCCCGAAGGACTGACATTTGTGTGTTGTAAAGGACTTCTTCATGAAAAATTCCAGCTGATCCTATGTGAGCTACCTTTGACTTAAAAGCCTATTTCTTCTACTGCAAGATGAGACGAACACTTGACTTCTTTTTTCTACATCTTGAAAAAAATCCAGATGCTAGAGGCTGATTGTATAGCTTTTAAAGAACCTGAATTTCCACACTCCACGAACACCCCCACATCACTTTGCCTACATCAAGTCTGGGTGTTTGAATGCCAGGTGATGAGTGCTGATTTTCAACTCTCCTGCTTAGAATTTGCTTTTTCCCCCGAGAGTGTTCACTTTCTGGTTCCCAGCAGTTTGATTTCCCTTTCTCCTCTGGTGGGCATAAGGGCTCAGAAATTTGTTTGTGCCATTTTTTAGAGAGGGGGAAGGAATGACTGGCTCTTATCTACAATCTATGTCTGATAAAGAATGCTTGGTATAAAAGAAGGAAACGTAAAAGAACCACAGAGGCAAGAGGCTAAGTCTTAAAGTTTTCCCACTGAACCAAACCAGATCACACCGAAACAAGCTGCAGGTGTCTTTGCCAAGGACCGAGAGAAGGCGTTTAACTTCCAGGTGAATTTCCCAAGTGAGTTGATAAAATAATCTTCAAAAGTCAAGTTTAAAATTCCCTGTTTAACTTTCTGGCTCATCGGTTGCACAGTTACCCTCAGCAGTCCCTCTTATAAACAAGAAAATAACTCCATCCATGCTCTTGGTAAAGTCTTCACTTCAAGTAAGTTGAAGGGACCACGGTTTTATTCTGGAGCGTATTTTTTTCTCCTTTTCCCTTTTTTATTTTTTGGGTTTGTTTACCGAGGTATAATGTATACATGGTAAAATTTACTCTTTTGCAAATGCGGAGTTCAGAAGTCTTCGAAATACATATAGTTCCTGCGTCCAGTTTGGCCCAGTGCTTGTTTTTGTAAATAAAGTGTTATTGGCACACATCCTCTCCTCTTCATTTACATATTGGCTATAACTCCTTTCTCGCTACAATGGCAGACTTTGATCTGCAAAGTCAAAAATATTGTCTATCTCGCCCTTTACATACAGTCTGTAGACTTGGCTACATTTTTATGAATTTCACCAATTTAAATAGTCATGTATCACCACAGTCAAGATATAAAAATTTTCCATTGCCCTTAAAAATTGAGGAAGCTACAACTTGAGGTAAGAAATGGTTTTAGAGAAGTAAACTTTCTTTTTTAAATATTTTATTTATTTATTTGACAGAGAGGGAGCACAAGCAGGGGAGTGAGAGAGGGAGAAGCAGGCTTCCCGCTGAGCAGGGAGCGTGGGGCCCGATCCCCGGTCTCCGGGATCATGACCTGAGCTGAAGGCAGTTGCTTAACATGCTGAGCCACCCAGGGGCCCCTAGAGAAGTAAACTTTTACTTTATATTTAAACTGATTTTAGGTTTTTAACATCATAAGTAATTAGGTATGCACAATATATTGGACGTTTGTGGTTGGTCTCTCCAGCAATGATTGGCCATTTCCCTGCTCTACAGAGCCCTGATTTCCTCCTGAGGAAGTTAGCCCCCCACCATTTCTGTATCAGATGTGTGGGTGGGCTGGATCCCAGCTGAAACTCCTTCCTTCTCTGCTGGTTCCAAAGATGCCTCCATGGATTCACATATGGCAGAGTCAATGGGCTGCAAGGGCTTCTGGGAGAGAAAAGTTTCCCTCGTCCCTGGGAGCTGCCTGAATGGTCTTTGTTCGTGGGACTCGAATGAGGAAGCACCTTGAATAGTTGACACCCACCAGGGCCCATGCCAGATATGGGGCCTTGGTGTGGAAGGGAAACTTAGGCTGCCTTTGCAGCACTGAGATGTGGAGAGAAAAAGCCAGTTGTGGTCACATGGACTTCTTGAGCCCAGATTCAACTCTTGCCTCTCACTAGCCATAGGGCCACACACTCTGCTGAATTTCCTTGCATGTGCAAGTTGGCTGGAGAAGGGATTTTTTTAAATTTTATTTATTTACTTGACAGAGAGAGAGACATCAGTAGTAGGCAGAGAGGCAGGCAGAGAGACAGGAGGAAGCAGGCTCCCTGCTGAGCAGAGAGCCCAACACAGGCCTTGATCCCAGGACCCTGAGATCATGACCTGAGCTGAAGGCAGAAGCCTAAAGCACTGAGCCACCCAGGCGCCCCGGAGAAGGAATTTCTATTATTTGTAACTAAATGAGCTGCGAATGATGCCCATTCTGTAACACGCAGGGAATTACAAAATCACAGAAACAGCAGGCCCAGACATTTAGGCTATAGCTGAGGATTTGGTACTACTGCTGAGCTCTCTGGAAACAGAGATGGGTAAAGAAGGTCTTCCTGAGAAGGCAGCATTGGAATGGGGATCGGAATGAAGGGAGTGTGTTGGCTTTGCGGTCAAGGGTGGGAGCAAGTTCTCGGCAGAGAGAACTGCAGGGGCACAGCCCTCCATAGGACTGTGTTGGTTTGGGCGGCAAAGCCCCAGATATGGCTGGTGGGTTCCTGGGTGGGGTGGAGAAGCAGCTGCAGATAAGGGTAGAGAGAGCACTTAACGGCTGTGACTAATGGCTCCAGTGGAATCACTAGCCCCAAAGGAAGCATTTGGAAATGAGCATTCGGGGGGGAAATCGGTCTCAGCCAAAGGGCAACTGAGGCCTTGTGGGTTAATTCAGGGTGCTGTGGCAAGCACGGGGTCTCTTTCTGTGAAGGCTGGTGTGAGCGCCCCAGGGGTGTAAGGACGCGTGGCCAGGGCAGGCTGGGTGGACGGCAACTCTCCCTGCTTCCTGCAGCAATGCGGAGGTGACTGGAGATCGTCCCACAGAGCCACTTCCTCCAGCCCCGAGCCACCGGCCCGCTCAGCAGTCACATCTCTGCTTTCGCATTCCAGGTGCTTTGATATCTTCGTAACAAAGGCTGCACGGAAAGCGTGCAGAGTGCCGGGGCGTCTTTCCCTATAGATGCAGCAGAACGCGCTGAGCGTCCAGTCCCCACCCTTGTGGGGCGAATCCGTCAGTAACTGTAACTTGCGAGGCAATGGTCTGCCTGATGAAGGGGAGCTCCAAGGGAACGCCTGGTGATGAATTCCAAAAGAGAATTCATGATTTGGATGCTCTCAGGATTCACACCAAAGTCAGGGACCTTTGCTACTCTTTGCTCGAAATGTATTGAACAAAGACTCGTGCTTTCTGGGCCTGATGGTTCAAGAAAATGATACAGCCTTCCTCCTTGAACTCGCATCTGGTGGGGAGAGGCAGATAAAATAAGCCAGTAATTTCTGGGTACTTGGTGGCCTGAAGAGATGTGAACAAGGCACCTCTTGGCGGTCACTTCCGATATCCCTATGTCCCCAGCCCCTGGCGACTGGGGAGATACCTTCTGTCTCTAGGTTTGCCTACTCAGAGTGGAATCATACAATATGTGACTTTAGTGTTTGCCGCCGCTCCCTTAGAAGAGTGTTGCATCCAAGCCCAACATGAATCAGTACTTCGTTCTTCTTTGCGGCCGAAAGTTGTGCCTTTGGATGGACGTGCCACAGATCACTGATCCGTTCATCACTTGAAGGGTATTTGGTTTGTGTCGGCGTTCTCGCCGTTAGGATTGTGCTGCTTTGAACCGCGGTGTGGGAGTTTTCCGTTTTCTTGGTGGATACCTAAGTAGAGAAATTGCTGGGCTGAAAGGAGATTTAAAGTCCAGTGGGCCTGGGCATTTGTTTAAAGAGAAAGATCTGTTCTAAGGTCTGTAGAGCTTGTTGAACGACAGATGAAAACTGCTGAATCAGGGAGAGGGTCCTGCGTAGCGTGAAACACTGGGCAGAGTCAGTCCCCGGGGTCCACAGAGTAATATTTATGGGGTCACCTGAACGAGTAAGGGTCTGATTTAGACAGGGAGAGGAAGATGGACAGAGACAGAGAGAGGCAGAGGTACAGAGAGGGGACAGGGAAGAAGAAGGGGGCACCTAGGTGAGTAAGTTTCTGCGTTTAGTTCACTCCTCAGAACTGAGAGGATAAATTTGACTATTTCTGGAAAGTTCTCTAATCCAAGAGGAAAGAATTTTGTAGCTGCTCCGAAGTGGAAAGTCCTAGGTCACCTAAGACACAGTACCCCCCCCCCCCAGCTTAGGCAGGACTGGTTCTTGGGTTTTGTGGATTCTGTGTTGGTTATCTAGCACGCGCGGCTCTGCCAAGCTTTGATAAGAGTCTTTTTCAAGAAGGTACTTGCTGGACATTCTGTTCTGCTTTCCCTCTGGGTGTCTGTGCATATATCACACTACCCCGCTCTGAAGGGCACTGAACTTCCCCACGAAACTACAGGCATGGGGAGATGATTTGCGGCTGTGTATTTAGAGCAGAGGTGAAAGTTCTAAGAATATCTGGAATCTCCAGTCTTTCTCTCATTTCTGCAAATCAGAGACTACTTTTCTCCTCCTTCTGCAGGGCTGATGAAACCAAGCAAAAAGAACATTTCAAGAGGCCAGCCTCTTTGTATGTGGCAAGCCTTTGGCTGGAAGGAGAGGAGAAGTGAGGAACAAGCTGTGAGGGAGAGCTCCCTCTTGATTAATCAGAATTGGCAGTGTTTATCGCGGAGAACCCTTCCTGCTAGGCTCTCACAAGGCGCCCAGACACAACTGCTGTAATTTACGACTGCGCGTCTCTGGGTTCCTTACTTTTCTTATCCTCTGTTCTCATAGTTTATGAGTGACAGAATAAGTATACTAATTAGTCAACTGTCGCTTGGAAATGAGAGGAAAAAAATAGGATTTACCATAAATTTTGAAATTCTGAATCTAGAACACTGTCATAGTTTTCATGCTTTTCATCACATTTTGGGGGAGTCTTTTCTTCCTTCCTTGATTGCTTCTGACGCTTTTGCCCAGTTCGGTGATGGGGCTGCAGTGGAATGAAATCATTTCTCTTGTGTGGGATTGTGGGAGTGAGTTCCATTAAGACGCTGTGTAGCAACAGCTGCGTGGATGGAAAATTCCAGAGTCTTTTTTGTTGCAATGTTTTCCATTTTTATATGTGCAAGGAAATGTGTGCTTAACTGAACTCAGCTGTTTGAAAATTCACAGAAAGTATGAGATAATACCTGTCTTTGCCACTTAAGCAATTTTAAATAATAGGAGAAAAGATGTGCTTGGATTACAAGAGTTCATAAAATACATATTTTGTGACCAGTACTGTGCCAAACACCGAGGGGGGGTTTAAAAACTGTACAGTGTATACATTCTGATTGATACACTGAAAAATATGTGCCTGAAATAATGTGAGGTTTTTTTTTTTTTGGATGATGAGAGAATGAAAGATTGCTGTAGGATATTTTCATGGTTCATGAAAGTGGTGAGTTCTGAGTTGTACTTTGAAGATGGATAGAGCTTTTTAAAAAAATTATTGAAGAATACACACAGAAGAGTGCATGTATATGTCTTCAGTGGATGGCTTATTGACTTTTTCCAACCGAGCACACCCATCGGATCAACACTCAGATCATGGAAAGAACATTCTCAGCTCTCTGGACTTCCCTCTTCCCTCCCCTGCCCACTTTCAGTCATGACCACCTCTCCCTTGCTGAACAGCTTGAACTAATCGGCTCCTTTCTGTACTTTCAATACACTGAATGATGCAAAATGCAAGAAGCCTCTATCTGACATGATGATAGAATGATTTTGTGTCTAGCTGCTTCAGCCCATCCTAATGTCCGACGCAGTGGATAAAGTCAGTATGTTTCTATGGCAGAGTACTACACAGCAATGAACATGAACGATCGCCCTAAAAATGGACCCAATATACCCACTACATTGGGTTTGGAATTTGTGGGGTTTCCAGTTTCAGGGTGCTTTGCGTAATGCTGCCATGAATATTGAAGTGCATGTCTTTGGGTGAAAATATGTGCACGTGAGCATGTATTTACCCGGGAGTGACAATGCTCACTTTCAGTACATCCCTAGGGACAGTTTTAGGAAAGGTTGTGTCATCTCGCACTCCTGCCAGCCCGGGGCAAGGCTCCGGTAGCTCGCCAGCCTGGCCCTGGACTTCTTGTGCCTGTGCAGTCCTGCAGAGAGCAGGAGAAGAGCACGTGGCCGCACACACGGAATCGCCAGTAGGCAATGGCCTGATCTGTATTGGGGGGCAGTGAGCGTTAATGGGAGGAAGGCTGGGGCCAGGGCTGGCTGCTGCTTCCTCAACAGGTTGCAGAGGAGTTTGGACTTGCTCCCCCAACAGACGGAATCCTGCGAGAGAGACCAGTATGAAGTTGGGCATTGCATTCAGCCATCTCAGCCTCTGAGCGCTTTCTTGCATTCCAGCTAGACCACCATGTGAACTGAAAATGATCCCTAATCTAGGCAGCCCTTGGCTTCACTTTGCTGCCCCATATCACCCCGAAGGGATGTGCTGGTGGTCTCTATTGTAGAACAGACTGAACCCTCTTTCTCTGTTGGGACAGGAACTTCAGTTGCAGAACTTGGGTGGGCTCTCTTCTTTGCTCTTTCTTCTTTCATGTCTCAATTGGGAGCTGATCATAAGAAACTCCAGAAAATAGCAGAACAGTATGGTTCCCTAGCAGTTTTGTCTTTTTAAAAATATCTTATTTATTTATTTGAGAGACACAGAGAGAGAGCACAGGAAGGCAGAAGGTCAGAGGGTGAAGCAGACTCCCCGTGGACCCGGGAGCCCTATGCGGGGCTCGATCCCGGGTCTCCAGGATCATGACCTGAGCCGAAGGCAGTGGCTCAACCAACTGAGCCACCTAGGCGCCCTCCCTAGCAGTTTTTAAAAAATAGCTTGAGTTTTTTGAATTTTGAATTTCTTGCTGTCCTTTGCAAATGGTAATGGTGTTCAGCTTGTCTTAACGTAAGTTCCCCTGGCAGCCTGAGAGTGCCCATATTTCGAGATTCTCTGCAAAATAGTTCTAGTGCTGTGCGGCTTGGTACTATACCTTCTGGACACATGTGGCTCTTTAAATGTAAACTAAACAAAATTATTGGGGCACCCGGGTGGCTCAGTCCACGAAGTGTCTGCCTTTGGCTCAGGTCATGGTGAGATGGAGCCCTGCATCGGGCTCCCTGCTCAGCGGAGAGCCTGCTTCTTCCCCTCCCTGCTCATGTTCTCTCTCACTATCTCTGTCGCTATCTCTTTCTCTCTCTCAAGTAAATAAGTAAAATCTTTTTTTTTTTAAAGATTTCATTTATTTATTTGAGAGAGAGAAACGGAGCCAGAGAGGGAACACAAGCAAGGGGAGTGAGAGAGGGAGAAGCAGGCCTCCTGCCGAGCAGGGAGCCCGATGCGGGGCTCAATCCCAGGTCTCCGGGATCATGACCTGAGCTGAAGGCAGTCGCTTAACCAACTGAGCCACTCAGGTGCCCCAATAAGTAAAATCTTTTAAAAAAATTATAAACTAATCAAAGTTACTATAACAAAAAATAATAAATTATTATTTAAAATGAGATTTAAAAACTCAGTTCTCAGTCCTGCTAGCTAGCCACCTTCCCAGTGCTCAGCAACCACACATGGCTAGGGGGTCCTGTCTTATCACAGAACATTTCCCTCATTGTGGAAAGATCTAGCAGGCAGCAGTGGTTGAGATGATAAAGTACTGAAGAAAGGAGCGAGGACTGCATTAAAAATGTACGTGTGATGTCGCATCCCATCTTATTGGCTACTATAAGAATGTCTGGTCTTTGATCTAAGCTGCATTGCTGTTAGCACCATTATTTCTTTCTTGGATTTCTTATTTCAGTCATGTCTGATGGATGTTTCCTGCATTTTGTTCCTCTCACACACTATTATTATTATTTTTTCCTGGCTGTGAAATAAAATCTGGGTGGTTAGGCATTTCCCACAAAATCCAAAGCCATTGCAACTTAGTACTACATGTTGATTTACTGTTCATGTGTGAACAAATAACTAAGTTGCCCATAAAAATGTTGTTTGGAACCAGCGCTTCAGCTGGGGGTAGGATGAGGTCAGCGGCAGGCCCGGCCACTCCTGTCTGAGGGCCTGCTGCCCGAAACCTCCAGTCGGTCTGGAAAGGAAGTGAAAGAACTCATGGAGAATTGAACAAGATGTTTTTGATTAGGAAAATATTCTTATTTTTACATGCCCTGGGGATTTTTGGATGTCGTTGAAAAAGTCATCTATCCTGTTCTTCAAAGCGTTTCCTTTATCAGAAAAAAACACACTTCTAACAGGGGAGCTCGGATCAATAAAAAAATGACAGCTCCAGGAGAATGCCCTCTTCCTTCTTAGATATATAATGTATTCCTTCCTCTCTGGTTCAAGATAAAGTGAGACTAAAGCTCCAATGGCAGATTGGTTGTGTCATGTGTGCTTTGGATATTTATTCATCCAAAAATATTTACTGAGCATTGCTACTTACCAGACACTCAGTTTAGTCCTGGGGGTGCACCGGTGACCAAAACTGGTCCGTCTCCTGTTCTTGTGGCCCTCGTTGTCTGTAAGGGGAGGCTGGTGTTTCAAGAATATAGGAACTACTATAAATAGGCACAGAAAAAAGGAGACATAGTTGGCAAAGATTTGAAGGGACAGGGAGATGTAAGTTGAGTGGGCCAGAATATCTTGATTTTGCACAAGCAGTCATAGAAAAAGTAGTGGTGTGAACTAAAAGGACGCAGGCTTTGGGATCCAGACCTCTGGGGGTATCTCTTGTTATATGCAGTTGTCTTTGGCTATAGAACAAATCCTTCCCTAGAGGCTTAAAACAGGTGTTTATTATCTCACCGTTTCTGGGGTAGGAATTGGGGAGCCACTTAGCTGGGTGGTTCTGACTCAAGATGTCTCATGAGATTATGGTGAAGGTTTCTACCCTTGCTGAAGTTATCCAAAGCCTTACTTGAGGCTGGATGGTGGCTCACTCACATTGGTAGAAGGTGAACGTTTCTTTCTGCATTTTGGGAGAAAGCCTCTTCTTCGTCAAGTGGACTGGTTTAATCGCTGCTGGAGGATCTTCACAACATGGCAGTTGCCTTCCCTCCGAGTACGTGATCCAAGAGAGAGCAAGATGGACGCCGTCTTGCCTCTATGACTCTGTCTTGAAAATCACATATGTTCATTTCACACATACTTGTTGGAAGTAAATCACACACTCTGGGGAAGGGAAACTGGGCTCCACCTTTTGAAGAGAGAAATACCGAAAAAAATTGTGGACACGTTTTAACGCCATTGCACTCACCCTGGCTCTTTTTTACCTGTGGGATTGTTGGAAAGTTTCTATATTTTCCTGTGGTTTTAGTTTTCTCATATGAGAAATGAGTTTAATGATACCCATGTCACAAGGCTGTTGAGAGAATTAAGTGAAACCATAAGTGAAGAAACCTTTGCAGAGTCTAAAGAGTTAGGTAGAGGTTAGTCATTTAGGAAAAGAGCAGAAAAACATGGAAACCCATGCCTACAAATTCCCACTGAAGAAACTTGAAGAAACTTGTTGAGCTATGAAAGGTTTCCAGGATGATTCAGGAAGGATCTGGGGTATGAAAGACTGCCTTCACTTTTTCATTTCCTTTTCCTTATGTTAGAATTCCAGTTTGATGTGTGTTGGACCCTCTTGATATCCCTTTGCTTAAACTCATTTTTAACTCTTTTGCTTCCTTGTTCTGGTAGATTCCTTGAAGCAAACTTCGAACTGCAATTTCTTTTCTTCGCTGTGTCCTGCTGATAGCAGTTTCTGTCTTTGAATTTCGATGACTTTTTTTTTTTAACTCCCAAGATGTCTAATTTAATTTTCCCATCCACATGTTATTTTTCTTTACTCCCAACACATGTTTCCGTTCATTGGAATTGCTGATCTCTGCCCATCGGGAGCTTACTGATTGAAAGACTTAGACCCACACAGACATGCAGAGAAGCGATGCTAAGGAAAACA
>PITA01015216.1:22500-50982 GCA_004023965.1 Spilogale gracilis
CAAGTCCCTCAGTTTGTTTCTGTGTCCAGAGTCTCTCTTGTTTTGTTTCTTTCCCTGAATTACCCTACTTTCCATTTATTTTCCTTCTCCTACTGTCTTCCATATTACCCCTTGTGCACTGCACGTAAGTGAAACCATGTGATACTTGACTTTCTCTACTTGGCTTATTTCACTCAGCATAATCTCTTCCAGTCCAGTCCATGTTGCTACAAAAGTTGGATATTCATCCTTTCTGATGGAGGCGTAGTATTCCATTGTATACATGGACCACATCTTCTTTATCCATTCATCAGTTGACGGGCACCTTGGCTCTTTCCACAGTTTGGCGATTGTGGCCATTGCTGCTATGAACATTGGGGTGCATATGGCCCTTCTTTTCACTACATCTGTATCTTTGGGGTAAATGCCCAGTAGTGCAATTGCAGGGTCATGGGGTAGTTCTATTTTTAAGCGAGTGCTATTTTTTAGGCTCTTTTCTTCCTATTTGTCTTTAATATGGATGCCAATAATGAGTAATGACACTCCGAGTCCCAGCTGGAATGAGTCATTTTCTTTAGAATCTAAATCCTGAGTGCCTGTGTTGGTCTACCTTTTTTAGTCTGTAAGGGCCCTCACGTGTGGAGATCAGCAACGTCTGTGATTATGGCACTGGTGGGTGCTTCTACTGTCAGCCTTAGGCTTCTCATCTGTTGACATCCCTCCTTTCATCCACATGGCTCCCTATCAGCAAGAGGGCTTGTGTGCCTGTCGTCCATCTCTGAATATTGGCCATTTTTACCTCTGCTTTTGTCACTCTAACCCTTATTTCCCCTCTCTCTTTCCCAAGGTCATTGTCAAAAAGAATGAGGAGAGTGCTTGTGGAATGATACACAACTGCACAGGAACCCTCTAACACAACCTTCTTGGCTCCTTCAAGAAATCTTCACTGAGCATGTACTCTGGTCTCCGTAACTGACTCCTATGCCACCTGCTTTCAGTTGGCAGAAAATGAGGCCTAGCTTTTACTTTTCCAGAGCTCCCTGTTAAGTGGTCTTGAAATTACTGGACTTGTTATGGCTGTTGGAATAAATCCGGCCTCTGTGATGGCGGCTATGGGGATGGTGCTTCGGCTGCTCACGTTGCTATCAAGGATGAGGACTGGCTCCACGGTTGACTGCTCCAGTGCACATAGGGACCGTTCTGGTTTCTCGGGACGTCTTTGACTTGAAGTCTGGAGATCTCGGTCTAATATTGGCTTTGGCATTGCCTAACAGTGACACAACCCACGCAGGCTGAGAACACCATTGCTCAGCATGATGGCTGGCTTGCATTGCATTTGCTGAGTGAATCCACAAAGACAGGAACGCGATAAAGGTAGGACCTTGGGTGATGCACGTAACTTGTCTAACCTTAGAGCCATCATTTTGAAACAGAGGTAATTGCATTAACACTCTTTAAAGACTCAACTCCAACTTTTGTTTTTAAGATTCCAAATTAAATTTTTGCATACGAGGCTGAATATTGTAGGGGGAAGAAAACCCAGACAGGTCAAAAATCTACTGTAATGTTCTATTGGAGCTAAATATTATCCAGTGACAATTTCTCAAGAAGTAATTTGTTTCAAGGAATGTACAGAAACCCCAGATGATATTTTTAATAATGTTACCATCATCATTATTGTTATGCATGTAAGGGCACTTTACCTTGGCAAGCAGTTCAGAATTTTTCTATTTTATGCTTAGGTATATTGGTCTCACTCAGACTCCCTTAGCCATACAGCAGAATGATGATTTGATAATTCCCCAGGAATCACCTTAATGCCTTACATTCATCAAAATTCCTTTCTCTGTGGGTTTTATAAACCTTTCTAGTAATGAATCGCTGAGTGCCTAGCACAAAAGGAAACGAACTTATTGTTTAGTCTTCCACAACCATAGGAGTTTCCAGCAGACATCTGGCCAATAGCAAAGCAAGCTCACTTTTCCAATGTACAAATGGTTAAATTTTCCCTAGTTATATATTTGCTACCAATTTCCATAGGTTGATTTATAGATAGGAATTGATTCTAATTTTGAATTGGCCACTGTGTGTCTTTCACCTGAAAACTGGTCAAGAGCATGGACAGTGTAATAGAGAATGCTGCAGTATGTAGGATGAAAGCCACCAATCCTGTCTTGCTAATGCTTCATTTGACAGCAGTCCATCAGTCCAAATCGGTCACGACACACATTTCCTTAAAAGGCACTCTGCTTTGAGGATCTGTGACAGTAGTTAAATTAGACAAGTGCTTGGGGTTTTGATTACAGACTTGTAAGTCAAGAACACCCCCTTTTGTTGTCCTTCTTTGCATATTAATCACACGAAGTGGTGTCACTGCCATCTTTGTCAGGTTTCTAGAAGGTCTGAGGGACTCTGTGTTAGGTATATAACATCCGTTCAGGGGATTCCCAGGTTTCTTGTGAATTCTACTCTGTTCCCCCCCCCCCCATAGAATAGATGATAAAATAGCTTCTTATAAAGCCACTGAGAACAGGTTTTATTCAAGAAAATGGACACGGCTATAGAATAGTGTTTAAGGGTATAGCCTCTGGTGTCAGACTTCACAGTTTTGATTCCTGTCCTGCCTCACACTATCTTTATGGCTGGGGCAGACTTTCTTTACTCTCTCTCAGACTCAGTTTTCTCATTGTGAAAGGTGGAATGACCCACATGGTTACTGGGGAGTTAATGAGTAATACTAATGGAATAGTTGAATGCTTAGAACGGCAATCGGTCAGAGAAAGTGTTGAGTAGGGGTTCCTGGGTGGCCCTACTTTTGGGTAAGGATATAACTCTTGGTTTCAACTCAGGTTGTGATCTCAGGGTCATGAGATCGAGCCCCACACCAGGCTCAGCACAGAGTCTGCTTGGGATTCTCTCTCTCCTGAGTGCCTGTCCCACTCATGCTCTCTCTCTCTCTCTCTCTCTCTCAGAGAAATAAATCTTTTTTAAAAAGTGCTCAGTAAACGTAAAGAAAAGGGCAAACAAAAAGCCAAGCTGTGTCATTTCTTTTCCCATGATGAAAAGAATAAAATCTAGAAAAACAAGGAGGCAGAATAGCTACTGACTAAATTTTCTTCCTCTCCCCCCTTCCCCACTCTGCCCCCACCCAGAGTAGACTTGGGAATGAGAAGGTGATGGCTGCTTGTAGAGAAATGTCTGGCTGAAGAAAGGACTATTAAATAGACATTTTATATTTTGGGTAATTACCCAGAATACAGAAGGCAGTTTTCCATGCTTGGGAAACTCCCTGCTACAGTGGGAGAACCTTCTTAATTTTTGTTTTAAATTTTATTGTGCATGACAGGCTGTGTTCCCTTTAGAGGCCATCTGAATATTGGATTTGCCCATATAATTTCATGAACTGACTTTTTCCACTTATCTGTGAGTTCTCATACATTTGATTCCATGAATATAATTTGAAACGTTTGGCTAAAAGACATTGGCTAATGTGATAAGAATTTCATCTTGGCACAGATGTAGCAAGATTGGAACATGTAGTAAGGTACAGCAAGTCTGGTTGGTAGGACTCGATAAAGAGAGAAATAATTTGTTTCTTAAACAAATATATTTGTTTGTTGGCATATTCAGTATAGCCTTATTCATAATGTGCCTTTTTTTTTAAAGATTTTATTTATTTATTTTGACAGAGAGAAACACAGCCAGAGAGGGAACACAAGCAGGGGGAGTGAGAGAGGGAGAAGCAGGCTTCCCGCCGAGCAGGCAGCCCGATGCGGGGCTCGATCCCGGGTCTCCGGGATCATGACCTGAGCTGAAGGCAGTGGCTTAACCAACTGAGCCACCCAGGCGCCCCCATAATGTGCCTTTTAATAGTCAGTCTGTTACAGAGTAAAGAAAAAACATGAGTTTAACCTTCCTCCAAAGCAAATATTTGATTGAACATTTAAATTTTATCTCAGTATTTTTCCTTGAACTCAATTAAGTTATAAAGCTTTCTTTTGTAGAAAAAAATTAAATCATGGTCAGTGTAGTTTCAGTTTGATTAATATTTTTTGTCAAGTAGATTATATATCATGTAACTTCATGACTCACATGGGTTCTGGCAACTGAAGTAGATATTCATGGAAAATTCTGGAGAGACCTGCTCCCTTTACCAGAGCATGATTAGAAGAAGGAACTTTGTAGGAAGAGGAGCAGTGGTTCTCAGAAGTAAAACTTTAATTCATGTGCAAAATATCCATATTTGGTTCTTGATACTTTAAAGGCTATCAGTAAAAGAAGTGTTAACACCTTGAAAAAATTGTTTCTTGTTGGAGTCGAGTCCTTTTTTGGGTAAAATCTGTGCTCTTTATGTACACATATGTGTGTTCAAATTACTACGGCTTTATAACAGATTACCCTGAAAATGTAGCGGGCTTGAAACAATGGTATTAATTTCTTATCTCTTGGGTTTCTGTGTCTTGGGAATTTGGGAGTGGCTTAGCTGAGTGGTTGTAGTCAGGGCTGCAGTCATCTGAAGGCTTAACTAGGGCTGGGATCCCCTTTCAAGGAAGCCCCTTCACTTGCCTGAGACGTTAACCCCTTTCTACCTGGCCTCGTCACAGGTGCTTGAGGATCCTCATAGCATGGCGGATGGCATTTCACAGAGTGGGTGATGCAAAAGACCAAAGTGGAGGCTTTGATGCCTTATATGGCTTAGGTTTAGACATCCCACACTGTCATGCCACTGTATTCTCTTGGTGCAGGGCGAGTCCTGGTTCAGTGTGGGACTGCACTATGCAAGGGTGTGAATTCCAGTTGGTGAGCATCACTGGGGGCCGTTTTGGAGGCTGTCTACCATGGTGCATATCCTTACATGTTTTAACCAACCTTTTGAGGGTGTGTTTAGTACAATACCAGTATTGGGCATGATCTACTTAGACATGAAGAGAAAAATGATGGAAGGTTCAAAGAGATGAGTTCAAATACAGCAAATCTGAGAACCATGAATGTGCTCTACTTTTGAACAAAAGATCACTTTTTATTTTATTTTTATTTATTTATTTATTTATTTTTTAAAGATTTTATTTATTTGACAGAGAGAAACACAGCCAGAGAGGGAACACAAGCAGGGGGAGCGAGAGAGGGAGAAGCAGGCCTCCCGCCGAGCAGGGAGCCCGATGTGGGGCTCGATCCCGGGTCTCCAGGATCATGACCTGAGCCGAAGGCAGTCGCTTAACCAACTGAGCCACCCAGGCGCCCCTATTTTTATTTTTTAAAATATTTTATTTATTTATTTGACAGAGAGAGAGATCACAAGTAGGCAGAGACGCAGGTAGGTACAGAGAGAGGAGGAATCAGGCTCCCTGCTGAGCAGAGAGCCCAATGTGGCCCTCAATCCCAGGACCCTGAGATCATGACTTGAGCTGAAGGCAGAGGATTTAGCCCACTGAGCCACTCAGGCGCCCCAAAAGATCATTTTTTTAAAAAAATTTTATTTATTTGACAGAAACACAGCTATAGAGGGAATACAAGCAGGGAGAATGAGAGAGGGAGAAGCAGGCTTCCCGCAGAGCAGGGAGCCTGATGCAGGGCTCCATCCTGGGACTCTGGGATCATGACCTGAGCCGAAGGCAGATGCTTAACGATTGCGCCATCCAGGCACCCCTAAAAGATCACTTTTAAAGATACTTCCTTCTTTAATGGATAAAGATTTAAAAAGCTTTCACATATGCAATCATTCTTAAGCTTGAAATTGTCCTTTTTCTCAGATGTTATGCATACATAAAGACCTTAACACCTGTAATAGTAACTCAAGGAGACAGGTCATTAGAAACAGAATACATTTGTATGTGCTATGGTTCAATGATGAATATGTTCACATGGAAAAGAGTCTGGGAAATTTAGGATTTATGAGCGAGTTAGAGGACTCTGATGTGTATCTGATTCTATCACGTCTCTTCACCCTTGGGAGCCTTGAAAGGAGTGTATGTTGAGGTCTTTCAATGTGGCAGAAAATACCACACTGCCTGTCTGAGGTATTAGGAGATGCACCTGACACACTCTTATGAGGAGTGGCTTCCCAGTTTTGAGGTGGCTCTATCCCATGAAGCTTGCCCTAACATCTCATCAAAGTCATCTTTGGAACAGGGCCCTGCATTCCTTGTGTAGCAGATCAGAGGAACAGATTGGAGAAAGAGGTGATTGGAGAAAAAGATTCAGACATGGTAGGCAATACCCAGATGCAGGGGTCCACAGTGTCTTCAACTGGGGCTACTCATAGTTGTTTTATGTCACCAATTTTCATCCATGGTGTTACTGGGTTTGCAAAAGCGAGTGTCAATGTATCTTTACAGGTTTTCTGTTTCCTTATTCGTTTTGCTTGTTGTTGTTGGTTTTTTTTTTTTTTTAATTGAAACTGGTTTTCCTGAAAACCCAAATTTGAAAAATGGAATGGTGGGGCTACTCTCCACGTCTCAGGATTTGTTGTGAAGAAAGAAAGTAGAACAAAACAAAATAAGCCACTACTCACCCCCAACTTCACTGCTCAATAAGAAACTGCAAGGAGATAGGGGGTTATGATAAAGTTGGACAATTCTTTGAAAGGATTTAATAATAATTTGTCTTTAAGGTACCCCAAAATAAGATATTCAAGTGAGATAATATATATTTTTAATTGGATTTTTTTTTAAATGGATTCTTATCCAGGCTCCATTTGCTAAAGGCTTATTTTTATCTGGGTTCTTCCTTTTCTAAAACTGTCGGAAAGAATTATTTTCTCAGGACATCAAATTCTTGGCTCGAGCTGTAACCAGACAGACTGCAGAATTTTTTTTTTAAGTATCTTTTTCTTCTTGTTTCTCATCTTTTATTTCTCAAAATACATGTGCTTTTTATAGATATGGGAGCAATTTTCAGATTGGGCTCTCTGAAAATAGTTTGTATTAGAATATATTAGGGGAAAATCATAATTTACCCACAGAAGCACATCATGTTTTATTTTATTAAAAGCAGTACACAGAGGCTGCAGACAGGAAAAAAATGAGGTGGAGATTTTTCTCTCAAGTATTATTTAAGCCATCATTTTGTTTATAGGAATAGTTTTTAATGTTAAATGGACACATTAATTAAAAGTAAATTCAAGCACAAATTACTATGCTGCTTTGCTTTGTTTATATTTCTCCTCAAATATCCTCCTGGGGATTAAAGACGTCCAAAGGATTGTATTTTACAAGGGTATCCCTTTCCAACTATGGTATTAACCCTGCATGATTCCAAAGACCTTTGCTCCCTCGGTCCATGTCTCCTGTCTACTCTCATTGACTGTCTTCTGTTCACCCCCTTTATCCTTCTACTCATGATTGCACTGTTGCTTGAATTGTTCATGTCCAATTTAGTCCCCATATTGCATGAGGTTGTTACTTTTCATCTGGTAATAGGCTGATTGCATCCTATCTGTCCCAGAGTTTGTGAATAGTTTCCATTGCTCTTGGCTGAAGTCCAAAGCTCTCTAGCTCAAAACCAGGCACCACAAAACATGCAAATCCCACATGATCCACTAATCGCCCATGTGGGCTTTTGTCCCAGATAGATGAAATTTATGTTTGCACATAGATCCATATATGAATAGTCATGGAAGCTTTACTTGTAATAACTCCAAAGTGGAAAGAAGCAACATCCGTCTGGTGTCCTTCAGTAGGTGAATGGCTAAGCTGACGGTGACCCATCCATACGATGGAATAGTACTGGGCAATAAAAAGGACCAGACCATTGATCCAGCAACAGGGATATATGTCCAAGGAAATATGCTGTGTCGAAAGAGTCAATCAGTTATTAGTTGGAAGCTCTTCCCAAGGCAGAATAATTCCTCAGTATTTATAGCTTGCTGTTCCCAAGAGTCCCTTGGGATACTGTCACCATAGAAAGTCCCCAGGCCAACAGTTGCTAGGTATTGCCAGTTGGAAGACAGCCTTGGAGACGTGAAAATTATGTGCCAAGGGGATATGCATAAGCATGGAAAGAGCTTACTACCGAAAATGAAATAAAGGAAATCTCCAGAAAGTAGAGAAAAAAGATGAGAAGACGAGGAAATGGAGAACAGGAAAGGATAAGAAAATTAGAAAGACCACTCTAGGAGGTCCAATATATAAACATTAGGAGCCCGAGAAAGAAAACAAAACAAAACAAAAACCAGGCAACAGAGGTAATAAATCATAGTTTTTTTAAAGTCCGAAAAAGTGATTTTTGTTTCTGTAGGAACATGGGGGCAGCTTAGTTCTGAATCGTCTTCTAGAAAACTTAGGCAGCTCCAAGGAGAACAACAGCAACCTACATGACACATTTTCAGTGAATCTGGTCAAAGGAGGAAACCTGCAGACTCCCAATTATAAGCACAGCTCCCCAAGTCAGAGCCAACAGGAAGCCTGTACGGAAAGTCACCACAGTTTTATGTAATCATAGTTTAAACATAGTATACAGTATCAGGGACGGTTTGCCTGGGACTCATTCACGTGGAGGAGGTGCTTCAAGTCTCTGAACAGCCAGCTTACATCAGCGGTGTTATAACCTGTTTACAGATCCCCAGGGGATCTCATTACAGTCTTCTCAAGGTCAGGACCTGAGGCTCTGCATTTCCAACAGGGCACTGGGGGACGCTGATGCTGTCTGTGCAGGGACCCTTGGATTAATTAACCAGATCCATGGCGCACAGTTTGAGCAGGGCTCTCAGTCCTGGTTGCACTTTCTCATCATCTGGAGAGTTTTGAAAAGCCCCGTTGCCCGGGCCTCATCCCAGAGAAGTCCATCACATCTCTGGGGACCCAGGCATCTGTGGTCAACTGCGGCTCTAAAGGCAGAACCTGGGAATTAGGTGTTCAACTATATGCACCAGGGGCCACAAAAAGTACCTTAAAAAGGGAAGCAGGCCAGGTGAAGTGGAGGAGGGGACCTGGCAGCCCCCATATGGGGGCCAAGCGTGTGTCCCGTTGCTAGCAAATACCCTGGTTATTCGAGAAATCCAGGCATTTGGGTGCGGTACTGGTGGGAGAGAAAAATGCATTTTTTAAAAAAGGATTTATTTATTTATTTATTTATTTATTTATTTATTTAGAGCACGAGGGGCGGGAAGGGCAGAGGGAGAGAGAGAGAATCTCAAACAGACTCTCTCTGGGCTGAGCACAGAGTCAGACATGGGGCTCCCTTCCACAACCCTGAGATCATGACCTGAGCCGAAACCGAGAATTGTAACTCAACTGACTGGTCACCTAAGGACCTCAGAGACAATGCATTTTTATGCAGTGCTGCCCAATCCAGATTTTTCTGTGACACTGAGCTGACAGCACTGGGCAGACTGGAAAAACCTGATGGCTAGCTTGGTAGCAACGACTGATCAAGATGAGAGCTCAGAAGTGTGTCATCCTAATGACTGAAGGTTGGAAGGGACAGTGGGCAGGGTCCAGGAATGCCAAACAGCTGCTGTGCTGGGGCAGCTCTGTCCCATGAAGAACCATGAGGACTTGTCCTGACAAAGTGACAAGTGCCCCACCAGAGAAAAGAGGCACATTATGACTTGGGGAAGACAGTTTGAAAAACCAACTGAAAAAACAAAAAACAAACCCTAACTGACGAGGTAATCCGTAAGGCTTCTCTACCTTATTTCCTAGGATACAATTATCTATATCTCTCCATATCTGTCTTTATCTATCTAGCTATCTATCTATCATCTATCATCTCTCTGGTTTCTATCAACATACACAGAAAACTAATTTTTCTGGTAGAGAAGTATTTGAGGCAATGGGAAAATATGAATGGTCAAACTGTATTATCAAAAAAATTTTTTTTTAGTTTTACATTGACTGTATTACACATTTTAAAGTTCTGTGTTCAGATTAAGCCATAAAAGACTCCCCCAAGCATTTTTACCCAGGCAACCTGTTCTGTACTTTCATGATTATATCTTTTATCCATTTATTAGTCTGCATAACATACAGCTTAGTACATTTCTTTGGGGATTGTCAGCATAGTGGCCCATAAATCATCCCAACTTTGTACTTTTACTTTTCATTCATAAAATTCTCTACTCCTGTTAAAGTTTTAAAAAATGCCCAATGATGGGGCGCCTGGGTGGCTCAGTTGGTTAAGCGACTGCCTTCGGCTCAGGTCATGATCCTGGAGACCTCGGATCGAGCCCCACATCGGGCTCCCTGCTTGGCGGGAAGCCTGCTTCTCCCTCTCTCACTCCCCCTGCTTGTGTTCCCTCTCTGGCTGTGTTTCTCTCTGTCAAATAAATAAAATCTTTTAAAAAAAATGCCCAATGATACACAATGAAAATAATTATTTTTCCCAACCTGCTTCAGTAGGCTATATGTCAGGTGAGGTTTTATGGAGTTGTACTGCAAAGATATAACTTTATATTACATAGAAGGAGTACAGGAGAAATATTCTTGATTAAAAGGCATCATACTGGATAGTGACCATGTGCATCCAGGAAGAAAAATGGAAGTAGGATTGAAATGTAAGTATGAGGTTCTATAATGGGAGATTCGGAATGCCCGTTGGCCATTCAGTCCTGGAATGAAATGCCTAGTGGCACCACAGCTATTCACATTTGATTTAAATCTTTATGTGCTCAGGGTTTGTGGGCGGCAAAATAAAGAACAATCTTGAATGCAGTGTGTGTAAGAGCTGTCCTTGGTCACATCTGAAGTCATCTTCGCCACTCCCATCTTGGCTGTTCAGTCCCTAAGCTCAGTGGGGCAGGACCCGGTGGGGTGGGCTCAACGGTCAGAGCAGACCTGGCACTCAGCAGGCTGTGTTAGTCGGCGAGGGCTGCTGCACAGGGCACCCCACACTGGGTGGGTTAGACGACAGAAACAGATTATCTCATAGTCCTGGAGGCTACAAGTCTGAGATCAAGGTGTTGGCAGGGCCGGGCTCCCCCTTGAGGCTCTAGGGAAGACTCTGTTCTCATCCTCCCTTAATTAATCACATCTGAAATGGACCTAGTTCCAAACAGAGTCACATTCTGAGGTACTGGGGTTTAGGATTTCAACAAAGGAATTCTGGGGAGATGCAATCCAACCCATAACAGAGACATGCAATACATATGTATTGAATGAATGAAGAAGTGAGATCGGGAAAGGGCTGGACTGGGCACCATTTTCCTTCCAAATGGTCAGGACTCTGCGTGTGTCTGATGGCAGTGGTCCCAGGAGCCAGTATTCTGTAAAACACGGCGCCAATGATTGTAACTTGATTCTTCATCGGCACAAGAGGGGGATTCCTTGAGTGACATGAACGGTGACCGTACAGACGGCCACTGACTTCATAACAGATCAAGTAGAAGGGTATAAAGGATTTTGGGATGACCACCCAGTTATAGAGAGTGCGTTTAGATGTGACCTGTTGGTTCCTGAGCCAAACCTGCAGTTTTGGACGCCGGGCACAGTGCTCCCCGAGGTCTGAAAACCCGTGCGAAAGCACAAGTCCAGGACAGCGCCCCAGGGCCCCCCGATGCTCTCTGCCTCGGGTGCCCTAGACTGTCCTCTCATTTGGCTTGTGGCCTCACTCTGAGTATCTGTTCTCATCTGACCTCTTTTGTCTTCTTACTCATCCTATGTTTATCCATCCCTGACTTGCCACTTACTTATATCACGGGACTTAAGCTCACTGCAGAATTCTTAGACATTTTGCATGTAATTTCTCCAAAGCTTTAACTTTCACAGAGAGGAACTTTCTGTTGTGTTTATAGAAACTTTGACACCTGTGTACCTACTGGTCACTGCTTTAGTTCTTCATTGTTATGACACAGATCTGTACGATGCTGGAAGTTCTGGCGTTGCAGAAAAAGAAACACCACGAGGGGAAGGAGTCATGTCTGGTTTTGTTTTGTTTTGTTTTTTTCTTTTCCAGCTGTATTCTCAGTTCCTGAACAGCAGCTGGCTGATATTTGTTGTCTTACTGAGATTCCTTTCCTGCTGGGAACCTAAGTGCTAATCACTTCAGCCTTCAGCGGAATGATTGAAAATAACTAATGGGGACTTTGTGGGAGGCATTTTATGTACCTCTGTACTTTAGGCTGTGGGCTGTAAGCTGCTGAGAAAATGCTCCTCCATTATTTAAAATACGTCTTCCCATAGACTGTTTTCTGTGTCTGTAAATAAACACCCTCACTTTCAAGACAACCATGTGTCTACTGAGAGCCAGCTTCACATTCAGGTAGGATTTTCTTTAAAACACTTCAAATATGGGCTCTTCCCAAGTGAAACTGATATGAAAAAATTAGCAATTTACCCAAAGTCACCTGGCCAGGGAGTGGCCGAAACAGGACTCAAACCGGGCTTTCTGACTCCAAGCTCAGTGTTCTCCCCAGGAAAATATTCAAATGACTGTTTTTCTTAAGAGACAAAAAAGGGAAAGAGGAAATAAACAACTTTTATTACAGTTCATAGATCTAAAGCTGGGAGCAATCATCCCTCCTATCGGTGGGGAAAGTGAAGCCCAAAGCCTCCCTCAAAGGGTCACAATACAGTAATGGGGAAAGGGTGCCTGGAGAGAGTTCTATTAGAACACGTCTAATAGAAATAGAATGCCATGGGCGAGCCTGGGTGGCTCAGTGGGTTACAGCCTCTGCCTTCGGCTCAGGTCATGATCTCAGGGTCCTGGGATCGAGGCCCACGTCGGGCTCTCTGCTCAGCGGGGAGCCTGTTTCCTCCGTTCTCCCTGCCTGCCTCTCCACCTGCTTGTGATCTTTCTCTTTGTCAAATAAATAAAATCTTAAAAAAAAAAAGAAATAGAAGTTCGGCCTCAGTGCCAGCCATAATGATAATTTTAAATGTTCTAGTAGTGTCATTAAAAAAAATTAATGTGATAAAAAACAAATAAAACTAATTTTAATAATATATGCAACTGATCCAATACATCATAAATAATATCATTTCAGCCCATAATAAATAAATAAGTTACTAATGGGTATTTTATATTATTTTTTTCTTTCATTTAAATCTTCCAGATCCTGTGTGATTTTACAGTGATCGCACCTCTTGATTCAGGCTAATGATGTTTCAAGTACTGAGTAGGTGTGTGTGGCCAGTGGCTACCCTCTTGGACAGTACAGCTCCAAGACAGCGTTGAAGCCCTGCTTTTCTTCTCAGCACATGCACGCTGCCTCCCTGACTTACATGCTATTGGCATTCATAAAATAATAATCATAAAGAGCTGGTGCTTATTTTGAATTACTGTAGGTGGAAGAAGGCAGGAGTCGCAACCAGCTGGGAAGTATATTTCATTCATGGAAGATGTTTTAAATTATAACTCTTGTCCAACTAATGCAAATTAGTAATGAAAACTAGATTATAAATTTCACTGGGGCATAATATTGAACATATTTGTGTTCTGAAGATAAAGGTGACTAATACACTTTTGACGTAATGCTTCTAGGATTTCTGAGTCTCATTCCCTGAGTTATTTTCAATTATGGTAACATTCCATTAAAACTCCTTCCCTTCTCCCTGACACCCCCTCTACCCACCCGAGGAACAGCACATGGCTCTTAGAACATCATGGTAGGGGAGCTGCCCTCCTTCTCCCACTTAAATCTGTTCAGATACTACCAGGTCAGTCTTTCCTAAAATATGCTCAACAGAACAATTCTGTGGGATGTGCTTAATGATTCCTTTTTTTTTTTTTTTTTAATATTTTTATTTATTTGACAGAGAGAAACACAGCCAGAGAGGGAACACAAGCAGGGGGAGTGAGAGAGGGAGAAGCAGGCTTCCCACTGAGCAGGGAGCCCGATGTGGGACTCGATCCCGGGTCTCCGGGATCATGACCTGAGCCAAAGGCAGTCGCTTAACCAACTGAGCCACGCAGGTGCCCCAGTGGTTAATGATTCTATAGGGAAAAAGTTTTTATGTCCAAATGAGTTTGGGCAATACTGGACTAATCATATCAATTATGGTGGGATTTGGCTACATGTGACAAAGTTGACTCACGGTTTTAACCAAGCAGGAATTAATTTCTTCTCACATTACAAAAGATCCAGACAGCAGTCCAAGGGTGCTGAAGTGACTTCACACTCTCCCCAGCATCCCAGGCTATCTTCTTCCTCTTTCTTCAGCTTGTACTTTTAATCCTCATGCTTATTGTGTCCTACTTGCAAGATGATGTCCCCAAATGTGTGTGTTTTAGGCTCAAAGAAGAAAGGAGGAATGGAGTGAAGAAGGGATGGAAGGATAAAAGGAAAGGGGTTAGGAACATTCAAGGGAAGGTGGAATGGCGGGAGGAAAGACTTCCCCCAAAGTCTTTACGAGTCTCCTACTTAGCTTTTGTTGGCTGGAATGATATCGCAAGGCTACCCGCAGCTTCTGGAAAAATGGATATTTTAACAAAGCCCATTATGGTGGTAAAGTGAATCACCCTTTTCTTCCGAAGAATGAAGGAGATGGAATCTGGAATGTTCAGTATGTACCACATGGAGTCCAAAGTTTTCTTAGAGCCTGTTCTGTTTCGTTTTAACATTTTGCTTTGTGCAAGTCCGATGGGGAAAATATTAATCTCCTTTCCACCCCCCATTAAATCTTCGTTTTTTTCCTTCCGATGGAACTATTGTTCTGGAAAATATGCTTTGGGGAAGTCGTACTGACGTGTAATCGTCAGAAAGCTACATGTCCTAAAAAAGACGAATGAAGGTTTTGTGGACGACCCTGGTATATGACGAATCCTGATGTCGCCCTTGCCCTCTTTCTACCTTGCCTGCCTCTCTTGTAGCTGAGGTTAGACTTCGTCTCTTGGGGCAAATAGCCATGCATGGACATGTTCTAGGCGATTCCACGGAGAGTTGTGCTTTCTTGATGAAGTGGATAGAGGATGCGCACGCTAACCTCTTCCCTCTACCTCGAACACAGATAGCATCCATGTCTTGAGTGACAGCGACCATCTGGACCAAAGCAGTGCAAGCCCCCGGGGAATTCAGAACCGGTGGTCCTTTCAGTGAAGGGCGGCCAGGCTCACGGCACTAAGTCTCCATCGGCCCAGGCAGCAAGCCTCGAGCCCCAGGTGCGGCCAGGAACCAGGAAGCGGGGAGTCTGGGCATCTCTCACCTCGGCTCCCAGCAGCCTCCGCGGCGTCTCCCCGCCCAGTTCCCAGCAGCCTCCGCGGCGAGCGGGCCCGCCTCATTTCCCAGCAGCCTTAGCGCTCGGGGGCTTCCGTGCTGCCTGCGCCTCGCCGCGCTGCGCAGCTAGCTTCCCCGCCGCTCCCGCCCCTGACTGCAGCCTCGCAGCCAGGCGGAAACGCGACCTCCACCACCCCCGGAGCGCGGGAAGCACTGCCGGGAGACCGGCCGGGAAGGAGGGGACTGACTCCGAGCAGGCGCTGCCCCCTGAGGGCCGGAGGGCTGCAGCCCCCATGGTGCGCCCCAGCTCTGCACACCTGCGTCAGAGAGGGGGCTGCAAATGCCCGGCTTTGAGGACAGCCGCAGAACTGGGCTCTTGAGGTGCCAGGGCGCCCGCGAGCCGCCGCCCGAGGCGCGATGGCTATGGAGGAGCGTCGCCTGAGGCCAGGCTGCTGGTGCCACTTGGCGTGGGGGCTGCTGGCTGCCCGGCGGGCAGAGGCGGGGGGCACCTGCACCTAGCGCCCTCCGCGACCGGAAGCTTGTGTCCGTGCGGGAACGGGCTGCGGAATTTGTGCAGGGCTTCCCCGCGTTGTAGGCCATGCTCCGGGGAAGGCTCAGGCCCCTGCGGAGCCTCTGCGCGCTGCGTGGGCCGCGCCGCGAGTCCGGGCTCCTGTTGGGCCCTCTCATGCCCTCGGCAGCCCAGACACCCACCCTGAAGCCCGTCCCTTTCTCCACGGTAGACTGTCCCCAGGTGCTGCCCGGAATCTTGCCGCAAGCCCAGCGCCCCATCTGCAACGACAGTACTGCTGGTGGAGTCCGAGCGCATCTCTGGCTGGGATCTCGAGCTGTCGCAGCCATTGAGTGCAGGCTTGGATGGCCGATCGGTCCCACCTGCGTTATCTCACCGGGACTTCTGTTTGCGCTGCACGGTTGGGTGTTCACATTTGTGCTGGTGGTCATGCCGGTACACCGTGAGCCAGCTTCCACGCCCGAGACTCGGTCTTGACCTGACGTTTTCCATCAAGGTTCCAGCACCACCGTGGGTTTCTGGCAACTCTCTTACTGTTTTCTGGGAAGCCGTGGGATGCTCGGTCTCCAAGATGGAAGAAGTAATTCTTCCCTCGTGATACTCACACCCCGTGCCGTTTTTCCCAGTGGCTGAGGACTGACACAGTCTTAGGGTTCATAAAATATTATGCAAATGATGGGGTCTTGTTACCTTGAAGGATAGGTCATAGAGGGCACTGCACCTGCGCCTTGCTCTCTGTTGGATCGCTCGCTCTGGGGAAGACGGTTGTCCTGTGTCCCGAACACAGTGAAGCAGTCTCATGAAGACGTCTTTGTGGCGAAGAACTGACGCCTCCTGACAACAGCCATCTCCAAATTGCTAGCTCTGTCCACACCCGTCTTGGAATTGGATCTTCCTAACCTCCCCTCCCCCCAGTCCAGCGTTCAGATGATCACAGCTTTGCTGGACATCTTGATGGCAACCTGATGGAAACCTGAGCCAGAACTACCCAGGTAGGCTCTTCCCAAGTCCCTGCTCCATAGAAAGTGGTACATAATGGTCATTGTTGCTTAACACTAAGTTTTCATGCCATTTGTTACACAAAAGCAGAAACGAATACATGATAGTTCAGGGTCCAGCCATGGCCACCAGAGGTTCCTGCAAAGCCCCTCTCCCCTCCTGCCCTTTTGCTGGGCTATGATGATGTTGGTGCTGTGAAAGTACTCATAAAATATTTCCCATCTGGGACCTGAATAAGTACTTCTCAGTACTTGTTGAGTACCTAAGTACTTTTCAGTACTTATTAATTTGGAAATGTCAAAGTGGTGTGAGAACTAAAAGAAAAAAAGGTAAAGTAATATTTTAAGATGCAATCGATACAAAACATGTAGTCAAATTAAAAAAAAATGGGAAAGTTAGCTCTAGGAAGTTTCAAGGAGTCAAACATTTCCCCCGCCGACTTTATCTGAGCCTCTGGAAGGGTGCGGTGGGCTGCTGTTTCTTGGGCAGTCACGGAGACTGCTGGAACTGAGTATTCTCTGTCCTTCATTCTTGCGGTATACTTTGACAGGTGAGATTTGTTTCCTTCATCCTTGCAAAGGGACACTATTAGATCCCTGTCCAGGACCCAAAATGTAGAGATTCGGGTGTTAGGTGAGAAACTCTATGCTTTCATCTGCTATAGTGAAAGCTTTTCAGGTAATATATATATATGGGTGAGGCAGGTTGAGCTGGTAAGCATCTGGCCCGGCTCCATGGGGCCCTGAGCATTTACTGATCTGCAAGTGTGTGCACCTTTGTGAGGTGGGAGAGAGCAGGGAATTGTGAGGGTTCATCATTGCTGCCTCCTCCATTCGGTTCTGTTTTTGTCCTGATTGTGATATGTTGATTGCACTGCGTTAAGTAATTGCATTATTAAACCCGAACGTGATTGTAGGGCACAGGTCAGATACCGCAGGGTGTGTCGCCAATAGGAATGGAGCCTGATGAACCTCAGCTGGTATTTAACTTAATCCAATCACAGTGTCTTAGCTCCCACATTCACCTAGTAGGATTAAAACACAAACAGGGTCATTTACTACACCAGTGCCATTCTAATTTTTTACCTTGTACAGTTACTACAAACTGTCTTTCCATTGTGATTATCGGTTATCATTACAATATAGCGGATTATTCCTCGGGCACACAAGAGGAAAGTGAAATAAAATCTTTCCTGTCATCCCTGAAATGAGAACATACAGAAACACTGTGTTGTCCCAAAGGATTTTACACATCCATACACGTGCGTGTGCACACATGATTTTGAAAATGCAATTCTTCCATATGTTGGATTTTTCCTCCCCTTTCTATGGATGAAAGCTTACAGTTTATTGTTAACCCCTCATGAACTTTTGAAGATGCGGAACAAAAATGGTGTTAAAATCACGGGAAACGTCACAGAATGATGGATGTTGGACACCAGAACTACATGGACATAGATTTCTCATTGTCCCATTGGCTTAAAACCATACCAATCAACAAAATATCTCTCACATTCACCTTTTGACTATGAAAATTAGGTTTTGTTTACAAGCTGGTTTGTCTGATTACTTCGAATGGTCTGATAGAAATCAGGAAGAGAAGCGCTTCTGAAGGCCCTGCTCAGCTGTCTCCCAGGGGACCCAGCCTCACTCCCAGTGTCCTCCTGTTTGGATCCCGCACAGACAGGCTTTAATAGGGATGATAACGATGTTTGCACAAGCATCCAGGCAGCCAGAAGACTACCGGGCAGGTTCACTTGGCGTCCTTTTAGGGAAAGCACAGCGGCCTTTGCTTTGGGAATACATTTACAGAGCAGTAAAGACTTGAAGGGAGAGAAGCAAGGCAGTGTGCTTACAAGGGTTTTGATCCCCTCAGGCATCAGGCGGCCCTTTCATGATGAATTCTTTGCTTACCTCCAGTGGCTCTGACTCTGGTCCGCAGATGGGAATAAGGTAATAGAATGTACTCTCCTGCACACCTGGGTAACACCTGGGCACCTGCCTACCTGCAGGAGGAACTGGTTCCTGGGGTAAAGGGCACAGAGGAGGGGAGGAGGTCTCTGAGCTCATCTAATTTTGTTTCAGTGTTGTAGTTTTGGCTCAGGGAAAGCAGGACTGGTCCCTTTGGCCTAGTAGCAAACCTAGTAGCAAATATACGAGGTTTGGGTTTCTATGTTAACTTATGGTCAGCATGCTAGTGGAAGGAAGATGCAGTGGCCCCCACTTTTCTGACTCACTGTCTGGTTTGGGAAAGCTTCCTTGTGCTTTGTAAGAACTTGAGAGAGCCATGCTGTCACTGGGATGAGAGAACATGTGATGGGTGTGTCCTCCCCCCCCCACCCCTACAAGTGGCTCCTTGCAGGGCAGCCATCAGTGACCAGAGGATACTGGACAACCGAGTTCAAAGTTTCAGTCTTTAGAATGTTGTTGCCTCGGGTCATTATTTTAAACAGTGATCTCTGCCTGCGAGAAGCCTTTGCCGTCTTCAGCCCATTCAGTTTCTTAGTTGTTGAGGAAGAGTTTTCCACATTAATATGTGTGGCTGATACATGTGCATATGTATCTAGTGTACACATGTGTGCTTAAAAGATAAACTGAGAGATGTTAAAAATTTTAAGGGTTTATTTGAGCAAAATCAGGTGTAGCCAAGCTGGAAATAGTTAGGAGAGCTCCCCTGACAGGAGCTCAGGGAGAGACTTCTATAAAGAAAAGACAGGAGCAAAGCAAGGAGATTCTTGATTGGCTACTGCCTCAAGCCTCCTTGGCTGTTTGCGGTTGGTTGTTCTTAGGTTTTGATTTTGTCACTGAGGTATTTGCAGGCTGAGATTTTGTTTTGCTTACTCAGGCTCCTAGGCCATCCGAACCACCTCAGTCTCGTGGCTTCCTTGTTTAGTTGATTGAGCAGTGGGCCTGCGTGTCTATGTGTGTGTGCCCACGCGTGCGTGGGTGCATGTGTGCGTATACTTGTGTGATTGCATGCATATGCATAGCTGTGCAGCACGCATGTAAATGCACACACGTGGTGGTCTGTGTACACGTGTGTGCATGCATCTGTGTTTTCGTGTTTATGTCTAGTCTCTATACATAACCTGTGGTAACCTCTCTTGTTCTTTGGTTTTTGTTTCTTTTCACACTGTTGCTTTTCACGGTAGTGTTTGTATGTAATCAGAAGTGATTTTGAGTCTCCAAATACTAGTTTGCAGCTTCGCAGTTAATGGGTCAGGAGGAGCGTGCTGACTATGGCAGAGAGGTTATTTAAATCTAACTCCATAGAATAGGAGTAGCAGTCCTGGGAGCAGTCATGTCCCCACTCTGCGTGGGAGGTGTCTGTTGCCTGGAGACGAGGGAGTAAGGCTCAGCTAACAGAAGATGTCCCAGGGTTTCTGGGAAGGGCAGCAGGAGACAGGCTTCTGGGAAGGGCAGCCGGTCCTAGCCTGGACTTGCTCCTGGGCCGTGTATCTCCAGGTCCTCAGGTCTCAGATTGCTGTTCAGACTGTGGGAACCACAGCATATTGGTGCATCTCACGAAACACAACTAACTGCTCACAGACCAGCACACTATCTGTGTGGTCTGTAAGTAAAGACCAACTGATGCTTTAAGATTTTTTTTTTCCTTTTGCTTTTTTTTTCTTTCCCTCTCCTTTCTTTTTTGCCTTGTTTTCTCTCTCTCTCCTTCCCTCTCTCTCTCCCTTCCTTCTTCTATCTCTGTCCTTTTTTTCTCTCCCTATATCCTTTAAAAAAAACCAAATGGTTGTAAATCCCAGTTTCTTCTATGTAGCCCTCACAATCAGGGGAAAATGTGGTGTAAGTATCTCAATACATAAGCATGTTTTTCCTATAGGTGTAACATTTAGTCCTTGAGCTTTTCTTATATTTATTCCCATACGGTTTTTTTTTTTCAATGTTTTATTTAGTTTTTATCTTAAACATAAAAGCATAATATGCTCTTTACTTCTGCTTAGTATCATCTGAATGAAGGAGCCTCTAAACTAGGTATTTGGCTGGGATAGAGCCCTGGAAATGCAGTAGCGGCTGATTTAAGTGCCTTAAGGAATTATAGTCCACTGAGGTCAACTTATTGGGGTTGGTTGTGTATGTGCGTCATGTTACAGGCTGGTAAAGACGAGAATAAAAGCCTCCACATTTCTTGGAGGTTTTGTACACCAGGTAGTCTCAGTGCTCTGCTTACACCCCCACACTTCATTCTTAGTCCCTGCAATGTCCTTATTGAGCTTCTCTCCATTTCCTTCTTAGCCCTGCCTTGATGTCCTTACTAAGGTTCTCTCCATTCATTGAATCTCCCAATGGTTAAGAGACTTGCTCCAGGCCACACAGTAACCAGGAAGCTGAGACTCTAACCTAGGCAGCTTCCCTCCCATCTGAAGCTCAGATGTGTGGTAGTCAGACAGCTATTAAAGAAAATGTGTAGCAACAAAACACCAGAGACCAGAATCAAAAGGTAGCATCTAGGGTGAGCTTGTGATTAGGATTGAAGACCTTCCCCGCGGTTGATTTAATTAAATGCTGGCTCTGGAAAGATGGGAAGGGGAGGGGAGGTTGTTAGATGTGCGTTGAATCAGGTGGGGCTGCTCTCCGAAGAGACTTCCAGGCCTTGCCGATTGCTGCTGGGCTAAAATTGGGATCTATGGCTTGAAGGTGAACACTACACTCTTTGCAGACCCTGAGGCCTCTTTTTCGTCCCGTGCTGTGATCACAGCCTGGGACCGCAGAGCTGAGCAAGAGGAAGAACATTAGGCACCTACACTTGAGTGGACGACACGCAGTAGAGGTATCTAGATTGCCATTCATTTGATTATCGGTGCTTCGCCTCTCCACCATCAGGGTAAAAGTCTTGCAGTTTAAGTAGCGTAAAGCCAAAATTATAATTATTCAAGATCAGCACCTTTGTTTTGAGAGTCCAGACTTGGCAGATTTTGCAAGTGAAGACTTTCCCTCGTCTTCTCCAGCATGTGTCGTTTTCCTGATTTGGCAAGCTCCTCAGCTGTTCTATCTGCAGTAGCTACTAAACCAGGAGGCCAGGAAGTTGGGCTGCTGTGTTCCCTCTCTCATCCCAGGACTGCTCACTTGCTTCAGTTACAGCAGTGGCCTCAGGTGAGTTAATGCAGGGCACCCCATGCTCCCCAGTGTGTTAACTTTGGGTCTGCAGCAGCCGCCCCTTGAAGGGCCGCCACGGTGTCCCCAGGGACAAAGTGACCCAAAGCTGCTGGCATGCTGTGAGTTCTCTTAGGCTGTTCCACAGTCTAGTGGATTTCATGATTAGAAAATAATTTCATTCTCTAAAGCATCTTAAATACCCTGCTACACTGGGAGAACATTGTTCTGCTGCCTCCCGGCTGAGACTTAAGAAAACAAAAGAAACAATTTTACATGATAATATTAGCAAATGCCTCTTCTATAAGCCCTGTCTTCATGCCCTTTGAATTATATTATCTCCTCTTCGTATTGTTGACTTACTTGCATGAAGGATTTTGCTATACAAAGCTGGGAAAATTGTTTCACACTTGCTTTGATCAGAAATCTGTTGAGGGGGTTAAACTGTTCAGTATATTCAAATGTTAGCTTTGCTAAGAGAAGGGATAGAATCAAAATTGTTAGCATAAAACCAGAGGCCTAAGTACTATCTTGCGTATTTTCAGATGGATTTAAAAGGTAGTTTAGATTTAAGAAGGTCAGAGATGCCAGGAATCTAAAACATGCCCACTGTTCATTATTTCAAGAGTATTCCAATGTCACATCTCATGTGCGTCATCTGACTTTTACATTCTGTAAAGCCAAAATGAGGTCACCATGACAACCATCTGTGCCATTAATTCATTGTTATATGAGTTAACTTGGATTAAGATCTTGGCTAAATTACAAAATGTTTGGTCTTTGTTTTACCTGACAACCATGTGGTAGCGTCCAGTTTCTGAATTTTATCAGCTAATGCTGCCTTTTTTCTCTTCCTTCCTGAAAGGAGTAATCACTTTATAATAGAATTTGTAACTTTACGTAATAAGAGTTGGCTCATGACTTTGCAGGGGGTGAGGTACGATAGTGTATTTACTTAATAATAATAAATTTCAGGGGGAACACCTTGAGGCTTTGACGATTTTATTTACTGTTTATATCAAGTAGTTGCCAATTGATGTAGCTGTTGTGGAAACTTGTAAAACTGAGAGATTAGTTTTTTGTAGGCCCCTTGTAAATTATGGCCAGAGGAGCAAAACTGACCTAACGTTCATGAAAAATATGTGGCCTCATCCCACTTATACTCACTTATCAAAGAACAGCAAAAGTTGCCTAAAACACAGTTATATAACAAATCTGATAGGAGCCTTTGAGTTGCAAGCAGCCTGGGGACACCGTGGCGGCCCTTCAAGGGGCGGCTGCTGCAGAAGCAAGCCCAGGGATCTGGCCAGCTTGGAGGAATCTGCTGGGCAGGCTGTGCATTAGACCCAGGAAGAAAAAAATGTGGTAAGTTACGAAAGTTTAGCCGATATAAGTATGTATGAATAGTCTTTATTAGTTGCACTGCTGCTCAGTCTGGTTATGTCAACTACAAATAAGAGTAAATGAGAAACAAAGTTGACTTTAGGGATTAGAGTCTGGGCGTGAAGAACATTGAAGAGGAAACTAGATCCTTCGTTTGGGTGGAGGAAAAGACCCACAGATCAGAAAATGTAGGCTAGAACCAGTAGATCTGTGTATAGTGGCGGGGAAGGAGGGATAAATAAATGGATTCATGGCCTTTTATCCTAGGGTAGAGAAAGTGTTGGAAAGATGGGCTGGGGGAATTATTTTGGGCTTTGAATTCAGACTGACTTGAGTAATGCTGGCTTTGACTTTGTTATGGCAGCCCTAGGAAGCTGAGGTAGGGTGTGTATAAAATAGTGAGGTAATAAATTACTGACAGAGGAAGTCGCTTTGAATCCCAGCTGCTATAGTTGGGAGCAGTGGTGTTTATAAATGAGACGTAGAAAATAGTCATGGAGGACAGCACTTGGAAGAAATGGTAGGAAATCTTCCAGATCATTCAGAGGCCTGAGTTCCTTTTTCTGCTTAAAACTTTTAAGGTTTAGCAAACTCTTTTCCAGTTCGCGCATAGAAAAGCAGAGGCGGCTTCCTGTCCTCTCTCTGCAGTGTATCTGCTCCATATTCTGAGCTTCCTGTGTAGTCTGGATTGATGAATAAGAACAGCAAAAGCAAGGGAAGTAGATGAAGAATTGCCAACCTGTTTCTTGGTTTCGGCAGAAACACTGAAAAGCTTGAACTGAACATACTGCATCCTGCAAAGCGAAAACATTGTGTATTTGACAACAGTTTTTGACAGCAGAAAGTAGCCAGCTTGGCTTCAACCAGGGGTTGGTAAACTTTTACTGTAAAGGGCCAGATAGTAAATATTTTCAGCTTTGTGAGCCATACAGTCTGTTGTAAGGTTCCAGCTCTGCTGTTGTAGTGTGAAAACAGCTCCAGACAACATCTAAACAGATGAATGTGGCTGTGTTCCTGTACAGCCTCCTGCATGGACAGTGAAATTTCAACGTCATTTCATTTGAATGGGCCTTGATGTTTTATGGTTCTTTTGATTTTTTTTCAACCATTTGAAAAATGTAAAAACCATTTTCAGCTTTTGGACCATACCAAAAGAGGTAGTTCCCAGGATGTTACTGTGGGCTATAGTTTTCCAACCCCTGGCATTAAGGACAATGCTGAGAGAAGTAAGATATTAAAAGACAAAGCGGGTCTGAATCAAGAACAAATCTGGCATACTTGCCTAGGCACTCGGAGTTAAGGTTTTCTCTTCTTGTCATTTACGGGATTGGCGGCCAACACTGCATCTCTAGAGTAGTTAATTCCAATTCATCATGTATTTCCTAGCATGCAGCTCGCCTGTTTATCCCCCCAGCCTAATCATTGTTGTTGTTTATAACCGAAGCCCAGGGTTGAGAGGATGGTGGTAGTTCTAAAGATATACCTCCAACTGGATCAAACCATTTCTTAAAAGGTCTTTATTCCATGACTCTTTTTTACATGATCTACCGTCTTTGTGCTCCCTAGCTGGTAGTCTGTGGCAGAGGCTCACCGCACCTGTTTTCCCCCTGAGCGCTCAGCAAGGCCACATTTTCTAGTTTCCCTGGTATGTGGTGGCCATGTGCCTGACTTCTGCCTAGTGGAATGTGGCTGAAGGGACATAGGTCACCTGCAGTCCAAGCCCCAAACAGCCTCATGAGCAAGGCTCCACGTGCTCTCTTTTTCCCCTGGTGTATCTGGAAGGCGAGTTCTCTGTAGCCCCAGGATTTGGAAGATTCACAGGATAGAACAGGGAGAGGTGCATAGCAGCACTGTCAGAGCAGAAACTTGGAAGTTGGAATGTTGTGTAAGCAACAGAGAAATGTTTATTGTGTCGACGCAGAAGGACTGCTTGTGACATTTATCCTACCCTGACAAACACATGTTCAGATTTTGAAGATAGGACATACTTGACAAAGTGGTGCCCATGGAGAAACCATTCCTATATTAGTGACCATTCACTCACACTTGTCTGGTCATCCAAAATCATGTTCTCACTCCAGACCTCTGGCTTATCCTCATGGTCACTTTCTAGGACCTTCCTGAGCCAGCACATCTAGTGGTCCGTGCTCCATCCTCATATGTTAGCTGCCCATCTCTCTTCTACACCGGCTTCTGTCTTTGAGAGCTGTTCATGGTGCTCAGATGAATTCTCTTGTCTAGTTTTCCTTGCATCTTTTTAAGCTTTCAAGTTAATGGATGACTAATAGTGCAAAAAATACATTTAGAGGATGTAAAATGTATTAAAAAATACATTTAAAGGATGGTGGGTACATGCTTCTATGAGCTAAATGGGATGATGGGGCCAGGTGAGGAATGTGAGCCAGTTCAAGAATGAGGTCATAATGTCTAAGGGGTGCCTGGGTGTCTCAGTTGGTTGGGCGACTGCCTTCTGCTCAGGTCATGATCCCGGAGACCCGGGATCGAGTCCCACATCGGGCTTCCTGCTCAGCGGGAAGCCTGCTTCTCCCACTCTCACTCCCCCTCCTTGTGTTCCCTCCCTAGCTGTGTTTCTCGCTGTCAAATAAATAAAATCTTTAAAAAAAAAAAAAAAAAAAAGAATGAGGTCATAATGTTTACCAAGGGTAGCTCCATGTTAGCCTGGGGCTTAAGAGGGCAGACTGCTTGTGATGGGTCTACAAATTAATTTGGGACCTATATACATGTTATGGTTTGGTAATTTAAGGATATTGTATGTACTAGTAAAATATATTAGGAACCATACAGATGATATGTATATTCTATAATATATGTTACATATAATTGTCAAATGTAACAAATGTTACGTAAAATAGAGACAATTTATACCATATAAGGTATATAATTATATTCTGGAATGTAATTTGTATTATAGAATATGTGTAATTGTGGATGATCATTAACATATTTTTATGTTAAAATTAATAATAGAATTCTATAACTTATATGCAATGTAATAGTTATAAAATTTCAACAATTGCAAAGATATATATTTTATATATTATATATAATTTTTATATAAATGTATGATTTGATGTCACATAATTGTATGTAATGTAATTTCATGATACTGGTATATATACATACAGTTCATAGTATATGGATAATATACACAAACACGTGATCATTGCATCTATTCTACTGAAGCACGAACTCAGTTTTGTTTTGTTTTTTTCTCAAGATGTATCACTTTGTTTTTCCCAGATGCCAGTTGATTTACTTCCTGATAGAAGGAACACAAGATTATGGGTAATCTTTTTGAGTGTCAGATCATGTGGTTGCCGAGCGGCTAAGCGTTTGTCTCACTATATGCACCTGACACTCAGCACAAAGCATTCAGAGTCCCTGCCATCAAAAGCAGCCCCATGGGTCTTCTAATGCAAGAATCCAGTTGCACACCCCCACATTTATGGGTTTGCACTTGTATGGGTAATAGTGCTGTGATCCATTTGTCAGAACAGAGAGCCTGCTGTTAGAAGAGGCACAGGGGCAGTTTCCATGAGTGGAAACTCTTACAGGGCAGCACACATACCTAATTCTAGCATAGCTCTTTCCCATACTTGCTTTGCCTTTCTTGCTGCTTTTTCCATGTCAGCGTGGAAATGCCATTCTAGTAGCCAGAGCCCTAAAGCCTTCAGTCTGTCTTTACCTCCAGCCCACCCCAGTCCATCAGGAAATCCTTTTAGCTCCGCCTCTGAGATTTGTGAGTGAGAGATGGCCTGAAGTAGAACTAACTGGTCTGTGTTATCAGTGGGGAAGACAGGAAAAAGAAAGAAGTGCTTCTACAGAGAAGAAAATCTTGGTTGGTTGGTTAAGATGAGTTTAGAAAATTCTCTGCAAGTCCCTAGGTTGTGTAGCTCTGCTTCACAGAATCTTGCCTCCTGTAGGGTCTGGTAAGGGGGTGGTGTGCAGCATCGGTCTTAGGTGACTTGGAGGGAGGCGAGGGGCTGGGTGCTGCCAGGCTTGCGAAGATGTCTTTTGGAGGATGTAGAGGCCTTTTTGTTGAATGCAGAAATAACACAACTTCTGAATAATATCCCTTTGTATAGCTGTACCACATTTTCCTTCTTCATTTATCAGTCAATGGCCACTTGTGCTGCTTCCATAATTTGGCTATCAAAAAACAATGAAATCTTGCCATTTGTAACAACATAGGTGGATCTCAAGGGCTTAATCCTAAGTGAAATACGTCAGTCAGAGAAAGAAAAATACCGTATTATTTCACTTATATGTGGAATTTAAGAAACAAATGAAAAAAGAGGGGAAAAAAGGAGGAAGAGAGAATCAAGAAACAGACTATTACAGAGTACACACTGATGGTCACCAGAGGGGAGGTGGATGTAGGGATGGGGATGAAGGAGGGCACTTGTGATGAGCACCAGTGTTGTGTGGAAGTGTTTAATCACTGTATTGTACACCTGAAACTAACATAACACCGTATGTTCACTACACTGGAATTAAAAATGTAATAAGTAGTTGACACAACGTCATGGACAAGGGCCGCAGACTGCTTCTGGATAATGAGGATGCATGGAGAATATGGTAAAAGGCAGACTTCGATCCTCTAGTTCCGGGTGGGACTGATCTCCTACATTTCTAAGCAGTTCTTGGGTGACGCTGATGCTGCTCATCGCCACAGACTACATTTTCAATAGCCTGGGACTATACTTTCATAGCATTTTCTTTACCTGGTAAAACTTCAAATCCCTCTTCTTTAATCCACCTACAAGGGTCCACCTGTGCATCTTAATTTCTGTTTCCTTTATTTGATTTTGGGTAGATAAACTGCAACTACTTTTGCCTTTTGGGTGTTAGATCCATAGGGTAGGGATCTTATCCCCTTAAAACCACTTATTCTTATAATCCTCTGAGAGGCATTTAAAAAGGTGACATAGCATAAGATTTTGTAGGTGTGCTGAATGGTTTCTCCCAAAAAAGAAAACATAAATTCTCATAGAACAAAGATAATGTAGCAGAATCTATCTTATACCTTTTAAATCATGAATTTAAAAAAATTGAGGTGAAATTAACATAAAATAAAAGTAATCATTTTAAAGTGAACAGTTCAGTGGCATTTAGTATACTCAGCACGTTGTGCAACCACCTTCTTGGTCTCGTTCCAGAACATTTTCATCACTCCAAAATAAAATGCTCTGACTCCAGGTTTTCCCCTCCCCTCAGCCCTGGCAGCTACCAGTCTACTTCCTGTCTCTATGGATTTGCAGCTTCTGGGTCTTTCATGTCAGTGCAACCACACAGTGTTATCGTTGGGTACATCTGGCTTCTGTCACTGAGCATCTCTCCCTGAGCATCAGGGTTCATCCACACTGTAGCAC